>ARYC01002469.1:0-50197 GCA_000711775.1 Oxytricha trifallax
CATATTGATCCCATAAATGAATTTAAAAGTATGCGAAAGTATATGGATCGTATTAGTCAAAGACTGAGAAGCACGATGAGGTAGGTTTCGGAGAGATTTGAGTAACAGCGCATGACTTGCTTGAGGTTCTTTGTCTGGATGCCTCTTTTATTTATCTAATAATTTTTTGTTGTCGCACTTCAAAACTTTAAATCCTCTTTTTCGAGGTGTTCCCGAGGGGCACCCAAAATCGCGGTAGAGATGATGGCCTCGAGCTATAGTACTAATTGACCATCTATTTTACGTGAATTCGAAATCAGATTGAAGATATATGCCCTCATTAAAAAGTTAGACTCTGAAGAACTCAAGTGCCGTTATTTTACTATGCTTTTTTAAGATAAAATTGTCATGTTTAAGCATGTTGAGCCCATAAAGTAATTTAAAAGTATGCGAAGGTATATGAATCGTGTTAGTCAAAAACCCAAACCCTTTCAGTAGTTTGATTGAGTTTTTGATTGATAAAAGTAGACTATTATGGAATACTTTATTAGGGTTTTAATAGGGTTTATGTAGGGTTTAATGTTTAAATGTTAGTAATTTAAGTGAGTATATGCGAGGTTTGGGGTCAGTTTATGGCATTGAGTATATAGATTTATTGTTTAAGTTGCGTTATGGGTGCGATGATTATAGTGATCAACTAAAACCTATCCTTAATTACACATCTATAGCAAGACTGCTCCATAAATCTCCTGCAACTGTGAGGTCTCACTGTTTATTAGCATTGAATTTAAAGAAATAGCAACTTAATTCTAAGCCTAAAAGACCTCTTAAATTTTAGCAGCATCATATCGATTATCTTATTAATGATAAGACTCTTTAATACTGGGTTCACTTCTCTCTGTCCTAGAGAGCTGTGATGTTTCATCGCCAATTTCCTGAGCTTCATATCTCTGCTTAATCGTTAGCTAACATATATAAAAAGAACGGAATATCTTACAAACAGTCAATCGCATTAAGAGAGTGATTGATTTTAATGTTCCATTTTATAAGGATAATTTAAAATATATATTCGATTAAATGCAGAGGGCTATTACTAATATCATTAAGTTCATACACGCTGATGAGGCAGTATTCACGTTTAATACCTTCATATCAAGGTCTTGGTATAAAAGATATAGCAATATTGAATTATATGACTAAAAGGTCAAGGTGTAAACTCATGCTATTCTCGGTGGAATAAGTGAAGATAGTGGCCTCGAGACTTATGTTATCCACCCTCGCTCAATAAAGACCGAATAATACATAAAGTTCTTGCAATAACTCAGAGATAAGTACGCCGACTAAGAGATTATTCTGTTTGTAGATAACTTATCTGTCCATAAAACTAAAGACACAAGGAAGGAATATGAACGCCTAAATATAACACCTTTATTTAATGTTCCCTACAGTCCTCAGTTCAATGGAATTGAATTATATTGGGGGTTATTGAAAGTCCACTACAAGAAACTCCTACTCTATCACTTGATGCATGACTTGAAGATAGATACAGTCGATTTTATTAAGAGTGCTGCTAAGAGACTCAGCGATGAGAAAGCTAAAGTATGCGCAAGAGAAGGGAGATTTTGTGTATATAAATAAGTTTTAGATTTAAATGAATGAATAAGATCACATATTAAATTTGCCAGTAAAGGGATTTGGCTTCTCTTTCTTTTCTTCCTCTTAAAGCTTGCTTAAGCCTATGTTTCTTCTCTTAGTGACAGCTCCTGCATCTATGTTCATCTCTTATGGCTTTTATAAATCTTTGAAGAGCCTCTTACTCAATTCATGTTTTACTTGAGACTTTCTCTCTCTGTTTAATTTGCTGCGCTCTTTCATCAAGTATATAGCAGTACCAGGTTTTTCTATAAAGTTATAGGACTAAGCTTACTTGAGATGAAAGGATGCTTTTAAAGTTCCTAAAGCCAGGTCTCGCTGATTTTAATACCTTGCTTCTCTTTTTCTTCAGGAGAGATGCTGTAGCGTTTCTTATGAGCTTCTTAAATAACTTCATTTAAGTACTCAGGGTTCAGAGTTGCAAGAACACCAAAGAAAAAGTTTCTCTCTGGCAACTTATTAGGGAGTTGCAACTTTGATGGAAGGTAGAGAGCAACATCTGGATCCTCATAGCATCATCATAGAGGTTTGTTAATGAAATCTCAGGGTAGTTTGGTATCTCTATCATATTTATTTCATTAGACTTAAAAGCTTTTTTCTCTTCACTCAGTAAGGCTTTTAAGAATGAGATTTTAGCTCCCTCCTAAGTTGGCAAGAAAAATCCAACTATAATGGATTTATTAATCTTACTTAGAACTTACCTTGCTATACCAAATATCTATAAAGGTCCTCTTTACTTCGAAATTTCCCTATTAAATCTTGAGATTAAATTCTCTTCATTGCATATTCATAGACTCCATCTAGCTTCCTCTTTCTAGAAATGGAAATGAAATTAAAATTATGGATACCCATTCTAAGTTTATTAAAATCTTACAACTAAATAGGGAGGACCTACTGGAGGTCAACCTTGAAAAGATATGCGGAGAAGCATTGAAAAACTTGCTCCAAGTTTCACAGATTGATTTCCATTTTTATCAATCTATCTCCATTAAATTGCTCCTAATAATGTTTAATTATTTTAGGAGGCCCTCCAAATTAAGTTCAAACTTTATTAGGAGTTAAAATTTAAGGTTAAAACTTAATTAGGAGCATATTAAATTAAAAAAAGTTTAATAACTTTACCTCCAAATTAAGTTCAAACTTGATTTGGAGGACCTCCAAGAGAAACAAAACTTCATTAGGAGTATTTTAATTTACTAAAACGAATAAAATTCTCATAAAATATGTCATCTTACAGTCTTTTATGGTTGTTTAATTTTCTAACATCTCAGCCGAAAATCTACCAGAGTGTCTTATACTCGACTATTAAAGTTTATCAAGGTATATTTTATCATTATTATAATAAAATATATCAGCAAACTAAAATGAGCGCTAACCTTCTGAGAAGAGAGGCATTACTTGGGTAAAATCAATCAAAATTTCATTCCAGCAACCAAAAAAAGTAAAGACCAGAGACGCTTGTACTCAGTGGGAGCCTACTTATGACAACTTTGACCAGTCTAGCTTTGAGATTTAAATATAAGTTAAGCAAGATGTTATAAAAGAAGCTGTGCAATTGAGAAGAAGGTTAAACAACCCGCCATAGAGCATTAATAAATTCCAGCAAAAGTTGACTATTAATGCAAAGAATGCAATAAAGTTTTCCCTTACAAGTCGACTTATAAAAGACACTTGAGAGATATACACAACGATATGCCAAGGTTATATCTAAAGCATTAAAAGAAAGATGGGAAGTATGTCTGTGAGTTCTGTGAGAAGCCATATTCTCATACTAGAGATCTCAAAGTGCACTTAAAGAAAAAGCACAATTAAAGTTTTGTCTTTATTCATGAACCTACTGGTAATAAATTCCTCTAAAAGAGAAGATCAAGAAACCCAGGGAGTCTCTTAGAGTTGAAGTCTAGAAGTAAGTTAAAATGAAGAAAGCAGTCAAGAACTTTCCAGTCTCTGAGATCAATAAAATAATGGTTAAAATTGAAGCAATGAAGATTCCTATATTAAAAATTATTGACTTAGATTCTTGCCTAGAAAGCTACCTCACTCTTGAAGATAAAATAGAGAAGAGAGTAATTACTGATGACAAATATGCTTACAAGATATATCCATTCAATTACTTCCTTGCTGATGACAAGTTCCAAATGGAATTTGCAAATGAGTATATGCTCTTTAAAAGGCAAAGTTAAATGAGTGCAGGCATATCATCTAGCTTGATGCTATTTAACTAGGTAAAGATCATGTAGCCTTCAGGCTCCCTTTACTTGAAATGACTTACAGAGAATTCTTATCTGACAATAGATGTCAGAAATAAATTAGCTAGATAGTATAGCAGATAGTTGAAGGGATTGAAGAGCTTCACAAGCTAGGTTATGTTCATAGAGACTTAAAGCCAGAGAACATCATGATAAACTTTCAGCCTCATAGAGTTTATATTATAGACTTCAACAGAGCTCAAAGAGTGCAAGCATCTGCACAAGGAAATGTATACGACACTCCTGGATATTTCCCAGAGAGAAAGGATTGGAGAAATGGAGACACTTAATGGGATATCTGGGCTCTAGCAGTAATAATAATAGAGAGCGACATGCCAAGAAACGATTACTTTAGCTGCAGAGGTGAGAGAGATTCTAAGCAGAGAATCAAACAATATCTCGATAAAAATAAAATAAATGGAGGTCTCAGAGAACTTGCATACTCAACTATTATCAAGCCAAGCTAAGAGAATTAACAAACAATAGAAACAATCAAACATCAACTAAGAAAGATAAAATTCAGAGAACTGCAACATGACTCTAAGCTTATGTTTGTGTGAAATATTTAAAAAACTCGCTTGTTATACTCACTTAAATTACTAATATTTAAACATTAAACCCCTACATAAACCCTATTAAAACCCTAATAAAGTATGCACTAATAGTCTACTTTTATCAATCAAAAACTCAATCAAACTACTGAAAGGGTTTTGGGGTTTTGAATGTTAAAATATTCTACTCTTTCTTGTTACAATTTTTGATTTGAAAACTCGCAAGATAATTTCATTTGTATTTGAGGATTACATTCAACTCTAAAAAATGATATACTTAATTTTTATTAGAATCCCAAGCATGATATTTTTATGTCACACACATAATAATTAATCAATTCTAAATCCCTCATGGAGCCAATGCTCTCCTACACCTTGAAGTGGTTTACTTTTATTAACCAGAGTTAAATTAATCTTGAAGCACATTTTCCATCGCCATCGATTTAGTTATTCCACTAAACAAAATTCTTTTCTATTTTATGGTTAAATATTTAATATATTTTTTTTAATTTAAAAGTTAGCTAATTATTATTTACATTTTTATTAGCAATTACTTAATAACTATAGTTAATTTTACATTCTAGAGATCAAAATCTCCAGATATTGTATATTAATCATTATTAATTAATGATTTATTTATTTTTTTTATTTTTTAATCTTATTTTAGTTATTTGATATTAGATGTATAATTTTTATATTGAGTTGCTGATTGCTCTGTTTTGCCTGTTTATTCATTTGTTTAGAATATTATTCACTATATCGATGAGAGAGAATATAACATTGAAATTGTGATTAAAAGATCTTGCTTCAATCAAATTAAGAAGTCTTTCACTTTATCAAAAGTCTTCATTCTGCTGTCTTATCTAGTTGATTTTCTTACTGCTTTCATTATCAACATCGTTTCTAGCGAGGTTTCCAGTTCCTTGCATCTTTTTGAATTGCTTATCTTACTTTAGTCTCAGTCCCACCATGTAGTAGTAGTACTTGGCGCTCCCGAGCCAACTTTGCGTCTTGTGCAGTAGAGTATGTTGACTTGATTGAGGGGGCGTTTCCCTGGTTCCTAACTACATCAGCACCTGAATTTTTAGAGATGTTCCATATTCATTCTTCTCTCACTTATTAATAAGAAAATATTATTATTTTTTATTATAATAAATATTTGCTATAGTTTGAGTGAATACATCAATATATCATAAAATTTTAAATTGAACTTCAAGGAAGTCTATATGAAGTTTGTGACTGGCTTATTTGATATAACAATCAGCTATAAGGACTAATAGATATATAACTATTTAAACACAGATGACAATTTATTACTCAAAGTCGATATTTAGGAAAAGCGGCTGTGAGTAAAGGAGAAAGATGTCAATCTAGCAATTAAACAGAAGAGAGCGAGGTAAATGAATTAGACAGAGAATCTTTAAATGTAGAGAGAGATCCACTTCTCTATTCAAAATTAGAAATCAAGTGAAGCAGAGGTGACAGAATGAGGAGATAAGATGAACCTGAGCTCATGCTGAAACCTTCCAGGATTAACTTTATATAACAAGGATTTAGGAATACTAAGAATTAAATGGTCAGGAAATAGAAGAGTTGATGATTAGGTAATATGAACAGTAGAATCAGTCAATGAGTTTAAATGTAGCTGGGGAAGGATAAGAAAACCATTACAAATTAAAACTTTAACTGTTGTATATATTTCAAGGTACTTATTATATTACCTTAATTTATTTTATAACAATTGTATTTCTACTTTAAACATATATATATTCATTTTTATTATAATAAATATTTTTTAAGATTTATTTATAATTAAAATAGAATTTATCTTTAAGCTATAACTAAAATTTACATTTTAATTATCATTTTTTCAATCGATGAATATTATTGTGAAATTTTTAATAGTTGAATTAATCAAATAAATAAATATCGCGATGACTATTCAAATTAAAAACAAGTATATATTGGGATGACCCAATAATAGAATTTGATTAAATATATAAACATCAAATGAAAATATGTTTATTTATTTAATTATTTTTAATAAATAATTATTTATACAATTTACTAATTCCTTGTATAATTGTGTATTAGCTGATAAATGTTTTTAGAAGTTAAGTAGTATGAAACTTAGCAAACAACCAAGCAGCTGTAATTTTAAATACTTAATATTATATTATAATAAATAACATTATAATAATAAATTTGTAAATATTTTCAAGTAGAGTTATGTTATCCTAAAGATATGCACAATTAATCCTGTTTTTTTTAACAATGGACATAAATTTCCTCCTTTTAGTAATATGCTTAAATGTCTTCTGTTTTGTTGTTATAAATTTATCTCTTGCACAAGCATCTAGCTTATGTGAATAGTTACTGCATTCCTCTTACATGAGAAAGCGTTTCTTGCTTGCTTGGATTGATCTTCCCCATTGATACATCCGAATAGACTTTACTCATTTAGTCTGATGGAGGAACATTCATCGTGAAACAACAATGATCCTCTCTAGAATTGTATATTTCCCCATACTCTACGTTGACATATTATTTTCAAAGATTTAACAATAATTTGAGTCATAACCCTAATAATTAAGTATTAATAATTAATTTAAGGAAATAAATAAATAGTTATAATTAATTGTAAGAATCAGATGAAACTTGCTCACTCACATAATACTTAAATCACAATGCAATTTATAGTAATCTTAAATGAAATAACTATAGAAAGTAGTAGACAAACATTAGATTAATTAACATTATAACTGAGGAAATTGATACTAATATAAATTGATAATTAAGTTGATAAAAAGTAAAATAAAGTTAATGAAAATTAGAATAAAATATTTGAGTGATACTTGCTTTTATCTATTTTATATATAAAGTATTCTATATAATTAAATTATCAAATAACGCAATAAGTATTTTAAGAAAACAGATATTATTATTATGTTATTTAATTATATAAGGCTTCTCTGATAAAGAATTATTAATTAAGACGAATTAATAACTACTACTTTAAATTTATGAATATTATAACTATTGACAAAATAGTTTCAGCGAATATATTTAATATAATGGATATTATGACAACGGATATGCATGTAAACTAATAAAAAATATTCAATTAATATCTTATCTAACTTTATAGATATAATTTACATATAATTTTTTGAAATGATTGGTAATTATTTATAAATGTTTATAATGTTTTCAATGTCTATAAAAATAATTTTTGTTACTCTTTCTCATGATTTATAATCTTATTACCTCAATTAAAGATAATAGCAGATCATGTTAACATAGAATTTAAAATTAGTCTTATCAATTAACCATTGAATATAATAAATTCCAAACTGCAAAAATATTAGATTATGATTAAAGCACCTTTTAAATGAAATTTAGCATAATTTTAAATTCTATTGCAAATACGGCTCATTCAAGTCACTAATAACCCATTGGCGTAAATATCGAGGGAGTGGCTTTCTGATCAAAACTCTTCAATCATTTCATAAATTTTACTAGAATTTTTGGATATCTTATCAATAAAAGTCTTCTTAGTTTCTGTAAGTTTATTTTCACATTTATGTTATTCATGTCGCCCAACACTCCAACTTCACAGTTCTCTTTAAAATTATGATTAAACAATTTATTAAATTCTTTCCTTAATTTAATTGTCATAAATTAACAGTAGTAACGATTACGGAGGACTTCAAGAGAGAAATGTTTTGCATAATGTTTATTCTCAATAGTTGTCAATATAAATATAAAACCCTTATCTTGAACTAATGCTAATGCCATATACATTATTTAATTGTTAATGATAGTATCATATCCGGAGATGTATCCTGTATCAGGATGATGAGGATCTGATATTATTACAAAATATTTCTTTTATTTTTTTGTCCTGCTCAATCTCTAAGTTTTATCTAATTACCCTTCTTTCTCACATAAACCTCGAAAGAATGTATTTCCTCATTTTTAAAGAAAATTTTCTTGCAAATAAAACCAAAACCCCAAAACTTATTAATTAGCTAATTGAGTTTTTGAATGATAAAAGGCTGTAGTTAAGGTATACCTTATTATAAATATGGTTCATTAAAAGATTAATAGTGTAAGTATTAGTAATTTAAGTGAGCTAAAGAAACAATGTTTCAAAATATTTCACACAAACATAAACTTAAAATAATGTAGCAGTTTTCTGAATTTTATTTTTCTAGTTGATGTCAGATTGCTTCTGTTTGAGTTAAAAAATTTAAATTAGGTTTGATGATGGTTGCACATGTAGGATCTCATATATATATCCATCAATTTTAATTTTAAGATAAATATTGTTAAATTCTAAATTCATATTCTTTCTCAATATTGCTACAAATGTAATTATTTCTAGTGATGTGGGTAGTATATAATTATAATAGATAAAGCTCTGATATTCATTTAAGAGTAAGCGTATCTCAAATTTCAAAATATGAGGATATGGTTTTCAGTGTGGTGCAGCAAAAATATACTTTTTATTTATTTTAAATGCTTTAAAAATTATTAGTTCATTAAAGTGACATATTCTATCTAATTATATAAGTCTACAAAGATTTTTTAAAGAGTATTCAGCAATTTTATCATAGTTACATTTAGAATTAATCAAAATATTAATTAAATATTATATATTTATTTATCTCTAAGTAAAAATTTATATTTCTATCTTATTTACTATACATTAAGATAATTTTATTTTACAGAATTTATTTAAATAAAAAATATTAAATTAAATTATAAATAAAGTTAAAGAATAGGGTGGCATACAGAGGCCCGAGGCTAGAAACTTTCTAATAAAGCTTTCTACTACACTAAGGCCTGCTGAGGGTAGGCAGGGGGTTGCTGGATTCACCGCATTAGGGTCAGTCGGCGGGGTTCAATCTATCAGTTCCTAAACTCTTCGAGTTGACTACACACTAATGATTTCCCTGCATTAGATGAGCTTCCTCGCATGAGTTCAGTTTCCTTGGTAATAGGGAGCAGGATGAAAGTGGTGCTCAGCCTTTAAAAATTAGACGATAAGAACCATAGAAGCCAACGATAATGATTTTCCTCACACACTAGTCGAGTTAATAAAGCTACCTCAGCGAAAGGATATATACTATTATCTCAGCAGATGTGGAATCTAGTAAGAGTTTTCACCAATCCTCCTTTTAATTGTTTACATGAAGCGGATCTCTGCGAGCTCTGCGGGGGGATCTGCCCTCGCAAGGCTCTTATCTCGTAGGCATCTCGGTAACTTGGTGAAGTGGAGTTGGAACGAGATGGTTTTTCGGAGTTTTTCTAGTTCAGGACTCACCAAGTCATTGATTGCCACGTCAACCCACTTCAGACGCGTCTTCGTCACGATTAAGATTGATGGTTTGAATTTAGTATTAAACAATGAATTGATAAATATTTTATTTTGAGTATAACTCATTAATCATCATAAACAGCATTCTAAATTGTATAAATAGTTGTAATTTAATTAGTTTGTTTAATAATCAATTAAATTTTATACAAAATGGTGTTTCATGTTATATAAAAGCTTATAATGCTATATAAATAGATAAATTCTGTAAAATAAGAAAAAGAAATCAGCATAAATAATAAATAAGTTATAACTAAATATTCAAAATTTAATTATTTTTTTTAATTAATACAAAAAGTTAATATAATAAAATAGATATAGATTTCTTAAAAAGGTCTTTGGAGACTTAAATAATTTGTTAGAATATGTCAAATTATTAAAACAATGATTTGTAAAGAATTAATTAAAAATTATATATAATTGCTGCCCAACACTGGGAGCCATTCACAACATTATGAGAAAATCAATAAGGGAAGAGAAAAGTAAAAAATAAAGAAAACAATTAAAAAAGTCATTATAAATATAAATGAGAATTGTGCATAGTGTCTTAGAGTTCAAGTATTAAAAATGTTTAGTATATTTGTATGAAAAAGTTTGAACTCATATTCTCGCTTATTAAAGACTGCAATTCAATAGTATAATATAACAGAGGCACCAATTATCAAATGTCAAAAGTGTTCACGGTTGGAAAAGTTATCATATAAAATTTATCTGAATTTTATATAATAATGTTTGAGTATTATTCAGTGTTTTTAAGTCCGGGGATTAAATTCTTTTTGCATTTTTTAACGATTTTTTTTCAAGAATTAATAAACAAAGCTTTCTTTTAGCTTTGTTACTTCAATCTCTTTTTGTATGATCATTTCTTTTTTTTATATCTTTTTATTTGACTAAACTTTTCTCGTTAAATTTTATACATTAAGACTTTAACTCTTTTTTAATATTATATTTTCTTTTCAACTCTTTATTTTTTCTCTTTCATTCAAATTATTGCTGATCCTCTTGATCCTGAACTTTGTTAAATTCAATAACGCATTGCTTACTTTAGATTACTCAATAATTATTTTATTAATTATTAAATCTTTTAACTTAGCTACATTTTCAAAGATTTGAAGGAGTTTTATTTTTTTAGTTTTTAAAAATTAAAATAACCTTTAATATTTTTAATATTTTTTAATTTAATAATTTGAGATAGCAGAAATACTAATAAAACATGCGATACTTATATTCTGAGTTTCTAACAATATTCTCTCTTATAAATGCGTTTAAATACTCAAACTGTCAAACAAATGTGAATGAATCGGCCTCCAAGACATATTAAAGTGATTTAAATGACATTTATTAAAAATGATTCAGGTGATTCGGGGAATTTTATTTTGATTAAATCTTTCTCATGCTTTTAAAGGATTTTCTGAGAGCATGTTTATAATGTTTAGGCCATTTCTTTTCTATGAAATGGTATTGTCTGACTTGAGATTCTTGAAAATAAGAATCTTGAGTAAATCTCTAGGGCAAATATAAATACTATTGTAGAAATACATTTGATTTTTGAAAATTAAATTAAAACTAACTTATTAAATTTCAAATTCGTGCCAGTTAACTTTCTGGAAACCTATACAATATGGTACTTGCTCGATAGAGAATTCAAAATTAGCTGGACTTTACTATTGGCGGTACTCCTCTATCACATCCCTGGAGTGAGATAACTTGAATTCAATTTTGGCATAAAAATCAACTAAACAAATCACCCAATATTAAAGTGTCCCGTTATCTCACTCCAGGGATGTGATAGAGGAGTACCGCCAATAGTAAAGTCCAGCTAATTTTGAATTCTCTATCGATCAAGTACCATATTGTATAGGATTCCAGAAAGTTAACTGCCACGAATATGAAATTTAATAAGTTAGTTTTAATTTAATTTTCCAAAATCTAATGTATTTCTACAATAATTGTGTTAGCATCTCTAGCATTCTCATCTCTTAGTAGGTTTGTTTTATTTGGACTTTCAAGATAGTTTTCTTCTTTTACTTTAATAAGTTACTGAATGGCCCATATAGGTTTAACACAGAGTATGCCTCACAATTAATAAAGAAACTGATTAAGAATAAGCTCATTTATAGCAATTTTTCATTAAAAGAGCCTTCTGAATAATATTCTTAGTTCTAAATAATTTAGTAAGCTCCTTTTAATTCTTGTTTTTTACTTTAAGAGTCTTTATTTGTTAGCATTTCATGAATCTACTACTTTAGTCTTTTGATTCGTTCATATGTATTTAATTTAATTCCTGAATGTGATGTAATTGTTGCCTATGTTGGTCTCTTTTACAATATTAATTTTTGTGAGATATAGTTTTAATCGCTATATTATAAAAGAGGTACTGTAGCCTGGACTAAAAGACAACTAGATCAAAGATCATTTAAGAAATTATGACATGTAGTTGAACGACAGAACTAAGTTATTGAGCTCATTATACAAGGGGGTCAGAATGATTATGATTGTGAGTTATTTCTTCAGAGATGGGCAACAATTACAATAATCTATTTAGGGTGATTTCAATAAAATCTAATCAATTTCACTTTTAAATTTTGAACCTATATGTTTTTATAACTAAAATGCTATGCATTTGTTGTGCTTTTGTTTTATACTTAAAAGCAACCAAATGTTATACACCAACTTTAATATTGATAAAAATGCAAAAGAACATGAAAAAGATTTTGCTTAAATTAAAAGAACTGACAGTATTTATTTAAGTATATTCAAGTAAATGCAGAAGTGATAAAAATGAATTATTTTATTTTGCAATGCTACGACTAATGATATTTGCATATATTGATTATGGAAAAGTTTTTATTTAATAATTATTAGTAAAAATGCTGGGCACTATATTCACTGTTATCTCATTATTATCATCCTATTATATGAAACAATTATTTATTGAGATTGACCAGAGATTTTTATTACCTATTGTGAAATTTGTAGATAAACGCTTCATTTTTGATAATAACTAAAACTTTATTCTATTTAAAGTGATTGACGAAGATGAATAATATTTGAGAAATTATTTTTACAGATTCATTAACATAATTCCATTTTAATTTATACGTAGTAATTATAAAATATGCTACATTAGTTTGATAGATTATACAGTTTTTAATTTTTGAAGGTTTATGAAGGATACGATTTTAATTTAAAATTCAATTAAATATAAATACAAAACATGCCCTTGGTTTTTTATTTCCCACTTAATAGTGAACAAAAAGGTTATTAAAAGGATATATATTGAAGATAAAGGAAACATGCAAGGAACTTCAAATAAATTAAACTAAAAATATTATGATTTAACAAGCAGATAATAAATATTATTATAATAATGATACTTACTAATAAGCACAAAATATTAATATTTATTCAATTTCGAAGTAATTTACGTTATTGAATTTAATTTCATTAAATAGCAACTTATATTTAATTACCAATATAATTAAAATCATAAAAATTACAGCTTCTTGATTGCCTTGAAAAAGAATCATCAGGTTTAAGAACTTTTAAAAATTTTCAATTCTTAAAGCCTGATCTTGCTCATTTAAGGTTAGTTATATTGATCAACCATTTTATTGAATTTAATTTTTAATTTAATTTCTTATTTATTTCTCTATATATTACAAACATCTTGATCATTTTGTCGCGGGACAATTATCATCATTATTGTCCCTCGACAATTTTTTCTGATCATTTTCAGGTAATTTTTAGTCATTTATTTTGAAAAATTCTTAATTAACTTTGAATAATTCTTGATAGATTTAGGTATATTCTTGGAGGATTCAGAATAATGTTCTTTTTTTTCAAAAAAAAAATTTTTTCCCTAAAAAAATCAGATAAGGAATCAAAAATAGGCACCCAAAAAAAGCAAAAAAGATTAGTGAAAAATCTATATGGAACTATGATAATCAAAATGGATTTTTGGGATTCATGATTTTTGGTAAGTAAAAATGAAAAAAATGTGATTAAAAAAAAGTTTTTTAAAAAAGTTAATTAAAAATGGGGCAGAGATTATAGCATCGGCCACGAACGAGCTTCAAACTTTAACATTTCTAAAATTATATTTATTCATAAATTATATATAGGCATGGCAAAATCTTCTAAAGTTGATGCTTGAAGTTCAAGCAGGTCAAAAAATTTTGGGAGGTTTTGAACCTTATGAATGTCGAGTTTCTAGTTTAAATGAAGAAGAGTGCTGTTGAAGCTACAGTTAGTAAAATACGGGTTAATGATTAATTATTAGAAGGAAGATGCTCATGATTTAAAATATAAATCATATTAATTATTTTACTTTGATCTATATTTATTGAATGTCTTACTATTTGATACTGTGAAAGCAATTCATAACTTCAAGTAACTGTAATTTATTTAATTTATGCCTCTTGTGTAAACAATTTTAAATGGTAAAACAGATTCAAACTTGTAAATAATTAAATCTAAAATAAAACATTTATCAATTTATTATAAATTTAAGTATGCAAAGTTAAATTGTTTTTTTTAATAATAAATGCTTCCATTTATATCTTTATATTTTATATTCATCATGCTTTCATGTTGCTCAACGAAGCTTCTTTATGAGCTGGCCGGTACCATTTCTAGGTTAAATATATTCTTGAGATATAATAAATGTAACTGGCAACAGTTTAATGAGTGTGCAGCCTAGCTATGATTTCTATTTATGCCTTGATATATTTTATATTTATAATAATCTTATATTTTATTTTTAACTATATATAATAAAATTTTTTGAATTAGCTATATATATATCTGTTTATTTTTTATTTGAAAACAAGTATTGAGCAATCTTTCAAAAATTAAATGGAGTACTCTGACAAAGAATGAACTAAATATCGAATAGATTTCAATCATATTAAAATGATCTTTATTTCATTGAAATGATCTTGGTTATTAAAATATAACTATATTTATATCAATTGACTACAGCTTTTGAATAACCATCAATGCTTGCTATTAATGTGGCTGAGGAATACTGGTCGATTCAAAGAACTAACTACTGATAGACTAACTCAAAAGACATGGTCCTAGGAGTAAACTAACTATTACCACTTGCTGCAACTGTAGCTGTTTTAGTGCCAAGTGCCAACAAGAGATGTGATAACTATCTCAAATTAGTATACTCATGAGCAGATGTGTAGTTCTGCGATATTGTTCAATTCATCTCCAATCGACTAGAATTAACACAACAAACAGAGAGATATAATGAAAATATTAATTACACTAGAAAAATGAAAGGAATGCTTTAAGATATAGTTAATTCAATGATTTATAAATAATAAGATAAGTTTAAAAATTAAATACTTAAGTAATTAAATTCCATAGATTATTATTACTTCAAGTTAATTGGAGTCAATTTCATAAAATAAATATTAATTTAGTAAATATTAAATTGAATATTAACTTTATTGAGACTGTAACGATAAATCAAAAATGATATAAAACCCCATAGATCAATTAAGAAGCGAGAATTGGAGTTAAGAACAATTAGATTTAAAATTAATTATTATTGGCGTATAATTATAATGTTTGGGCTAATTATTAAAACTATTGGCTCGATTAATTGTCCTTATAAAGTAATCCAATCAGAGTGTGTATATTTGATTTTAGCCTAATTATTTATAATATTAGCCAATTATAATTAATTTTAAATCTAATTGTTCTTAACTCCAATTCTCGCTTCTTAATTGATCTATGGGGTTTTACTACATCAACAGTGTAATTTAATAGACACCCTCGAGATAGTCATATAGGTTAGACGTCTGGTGCTCTTTCACTCAACATTCCGAAGTTACTAATAGACATAATGAGTTTATCGGGAAACAGACAGTTAAATGTCTGAAGATAATATCTCATCACTTAACCCTACCACTTAGTACCCTTGACAAGTACTGAATGATGGCGACATCACTATGGCACACGAAGGTGTAGAAAAAACTTTTCAAAGAGACTAAAACTACATAATGAAATATTACTCCAGACACGGCTAATAATGGAACATACCTGGACTTATTAAAAACTTAATTAACCAAAAAGAAAATTTGGACTTAGTTGCTCAACAAAGAGAACACGTGTCAGTTTAATCTAAAGTATCTTGTTAATACAAAAAAAGTTAACTCCAAAATGTCCAAACCAATTTTTTAACAGGGATAAATTTACCTAACTGTTTGACAACTAAGTGCACTTAGAACATCAATTCATTAAATAATATTAAGAAAATAAACATCACCAACAAGTATATGCCCAGTCCTAGTATGAATGTCACAAAATATTCCCAATGAGTATATCTACCTCTTACTCCCATAAAATTAAGAGACCCTTAAATTAAAATCCCACTAAATAGATTGGTAAAAACCTTTTATAACCAATTACAAAATCCTCATTTCATATATAAGTAATAGTTGATTCTTTTGAATCTAACTACAGGGCACCTTTCTAATAAGAAATCAAAATACCAATATATTCCATTAAGACTTAAATCGAATTAAAAGTTTACGATCAAGAACAAGATTTCTTACCATTCTAAGACTCTTCCCTTTCTAAGCCCTAAGGGGTACTAAATAGAAAGATTGGCAATACATCACCATAAAAAAAAGTATATCAGAATCTGATCAGTTTCTGATCAATACTTTAACAGATCCATTAACTAAATATTAACTGGATACAATCTAACTGGTCTACATAAAGCTGGACTTATTACTTAGAACAAATTAAGTAAAATCTAAACTTCTAATAAGTAAAGAAAGGTTTCAATTACTCTAAAAACTAATCGATTACAATGAGATTAACTAAGATCCTTACTTTACGAAGTCTGAGATTAAAAAGCTCAACTAACTCAAGCCATTATTCTAACTTGTGTTAGAAATGAGAACTAGTTAAGAAAGAGCACTTCTCACTAACCTGATGTAATAAGACAATAATATTATGGTTGATTAGCTCCCTCACAATTATCAGTTATCATAACATTCCTTTTTAAAGAAAAGAAAAATGATAAAGAAAGATAGACAACACAAGATTCGACAAATTGATCAAGAGATTCAGAGGAAACAGCAGAGAAGAATTTTGAAAATTAATGTCTATATTAACGTTTCAATTACTTAATTATAAAAGGACTTGACCTATACATATTACCATATAGATAAGATCGGGGGTCTATTATCGATCATGAATTTTTGAAATTAAAGAAATATTAAGAAATAAATTTAACGTAATATATTTATCATCTCTTAATTTAACATTAAAATGGTTGAATATGCAATTTTACAAGCAGATATTAAGGGCTTCCCTTTGTTAAACGCTTCCATGATCAGTAAGTATGATTTTACAACAAAAAGTTATTTAATCAAATATTAATAGCTCTTTCCATCTAATTTAAACATTTTTGAGAAAATTTTTTGTGATAATCAACAAAATATAGAAAGTGAATGCGAAGAAATATTAAAAACATCTGTAGTTCTAAATTATGAGAAAATATTTAGTCTAATCATATTAATTCAGAATAAAGCCAAACTTTTTTCTTCTTGGCCAAATAGTATCTGATTTGGAGAAAAAATAATTAAAAAGTAAATAAATCAGCATATTAAATAATACTACACTAATAACTAAAGTATTCAGACTATTTGCGCTAATTAATTTCACATTTTTGTTTTTATTCGAGTAATATAATTTACGAATATAAAATTAATGACCAGTACTTTGTATTTCATAATTTGTTTTTCCTAATGTTTTGTATTTTATCAATATTATTATATTATGTATATTTTTATTTTAAATAAAAGAAATAGTTAAATATATATAAGGGTTGTTGATTATCATTTGTATAAATTAAATTATAATTTATTGTAAAACATAAAAAACACTAAATAAATTGTACATAGAATGTACACTACCAAAGCTTACACAAAGATCTTCATAAGAAATTTTAAATTAGTAAAACGCTAAAAAACGAACAGAAGTCATCTTAATAAAATTCAAAGAATGTAAAAAGGATGTTCTTATTATAATTGATTGACTCTAACTGGCCCTTAAAAGATTTTCAAAATAAATTTAGATAAGACAAGCCAACAATAATTTATCTTTTCTCTTAAGCTTAAAGTAACAAAAAAATCAATTCTCTTCACAACATAGCTCGCTAGAAAGATGAATGTGAGCAAACTATTTTAAATAAGACTTATTAAGAAGAAAAATCAGTCAAGACCTAACCATTTATAATGGATAAATTAAACCCTAATCCAATCCAAAAAGATACAACGGAGCTTTAATGGATAGCGTCAGGTAAACCTTGGAATACAGAATAATCCTTACAAGAAATTCTTAACGTAGACAAAATGCAGGTGTCAAGAAGGAATATTTAAATTTTGAGCTAAAACTGACTAACTGAGATTGACAGAGTTTGCTAACATAAACAACTGAACAGCAACTTAGACATATTATATTTGATATGGAAATATATTATCACCAGATTAAACAATCTTCAACAACCACAGAAGTAAATAAATTGAAGATAACTCAGATGGAGTAGACACAGATATAAAGTATATTAAAGATGACACAAGTGACTCCTCAGATTACCAATGTACTCCTCCTATATTTAATAGAAATAATTTATTCTTAATTTAATACATGTAAAAAAAAACTCTATTACGTAATATTAAATAAGAAAGTAAATTAATTTTAATAAAAGGTGGACCCAATTTTAAAACAATAATAAAATATTCGTATATTATATACTCCCTGTATCAATGGAATAATAAGGAGAAACATTTGCAAAGGGTTAGTAGATTCTAGATTTGGAAAAAAATAAAGCCATCACTGTTTTGAATATAGTACTTGCTTGATAAAAGAAATGCTTAAAGTCATTAATTATTATTTAAATGACACCATTAGTATTTATAAATTTCTGAAAAACATTAGTCTTGTGAAGATGACTAATACAATTAATCATAAGAAACTAGAGTGCCTTCCAAGACTCTATTATGATGATCTAGCTTGAAGAAATCCTAATATCTAATACAGTGAAAATTCTACAAAAAGCCTTCCAAAATTAATAATCTTTCGTTAGATCTGACATATATTAAACTCTCACAATAGCACTGTAATTCTAAATAAAAACTAAGTAGTAGTAACTTAAATTAAATTTGACAAATATTGATAATTATTTCTTCACTAATCGCAATGCAACTGACTAAATGGAAATCTAAAACAAAAACCAAGAAATAATAGTTAACGAAATCCAAGAAGAAAGTAGATTACCCAAATTAAAGGAAACAGAAGGGTAATAAACAAATATAGAGAGAGAAATGAACAAATAAACTAAAGATTTCTAATAGAAAGCGTTTGCCCTTTTTTGAACAATTAAATAGTGTGAGAATTTCCAAGCTTTCAAGTTGAATTTAAATATAATTATCATTTATCATAATTCTTTTTTTTATTTATTAAAAAGTTGGTACTATATATTTCTTCTTAAACAAAATTAATTAAAATAAATATTGAATCATTTATTAATATAATTTTAATTTTAAATTTGCTTAAAATCTATTAATTTCATACTATAATTAATTAAAAAGAAAATAAAGAATCTCGACAAATTACAACTATTTATTTTGACTATCATTCTATCAATAATTAAATATCAAGTCCTTAAAGTTTAATTATGAAAATCCAGAGTATATAATTCAATTTTGATGCAATATTCAATGTGAATGAAATAGCGCAAGCTCAGCTGCAAGTCTCTCACTCTTTATTTAAAGTTTTACTACTCTATAATCCACTTTAATTATTTGTTATTTCTGAATTTAAAGACATGAAAGAGGAACTAAAATTTAAGAATGATTAAAATATCTATCTTAACATATTTTAATATCTCATTTATGAAAAATCAAATTAGATATTGATTCAATTATCGCTTGGCCGGTAATTTATTGAATTTCATACTCGATATGGATAGAAAATTTTAATTGATAAAATTATAGGGTACGAATAAAAGATTTTATTTTGCCAATTATAGAGCAAATATTAAATATATTAGTATAATAAATGAAGTTGTTTTAAGGCATAATAAATAATAACAATAACTAAAGATTTCATTACTATGATATTTATATATATATATATATAAAAGAAATAATAATGATATAATTGGTGATTAATTATTTTATATTAAAATTAATTTAATATTTAATTATTGTAAATTTTATTGTAGTTTTTTAAGAAATTAAATATAGTACATCATATTTAAATAGGACTTTAATAAAAAATTAAAAGCCATCAATTAAAAATTTAATTTTTATATTAATTTTATTCTTATTTATAAGCTATTAATAAGAGTTATAAATACTGACATCTTTTCAAAACTAATTTGATAAGAAAAAACAACTAGTACTAGTGACTCCCAGCAATTATACCATTAAGCAAGTATAACTAGAGAGAACCCAGCTAGGAATGGGTACTGAGGTTAAGGTGGATGAAAGATATAGACAGGCTTGTCATGTACAGTAAAATCATTGCAAGTAAAACTAAAAAATATTGTGACTATCTTAATGAAGACAGATAATACTAGTGACTCTTTTGTCAGTGCTTGCGCGTGTAAATTCATCAAAGTTGCATAGCAAGTTAAAATGAAATGATTTGGAGACACCATTAGTGTCAAGATTATTAGATTTAATATATTATTAGTAGTTAATGAGTAATCTCAAATTAAAATTAACATATCAATGTTTAATACTAAAATCAAACCATCAATCTTAGTCGTGACGTAGACGTATCTAAGTGAGTTGACGTGTCAAACCGTGACGTGTTTCGTCATGAAGACAAAAAACTCCGAAAAACCACCCCGCTTCCCATTCCACATCACTCCAAATCTAGATGCATACGAAGTAAGAGCCCCTTTTGGTGCATTCCTGCACACAGGGGAGTCCTTTCCGTAGAGCTCGCAGAGCTCTGCTTCCTGTTCTATTAGAAAGTCCTGGGTAAGATTGGTACCTCACCCAGCAATTAACTTTCTAATTTAATATTAATATATTATTTAAAAAAACCATTTATCAATAACTATATTTATTAATTTAAATTCTATGAATATTCTTAATATTACTTTCTATATATTTTAAATAGTCTTTTTAAATCTCTCAAATAAATGCATGTATCCGCAAAACCTTTATCGAACTGCATCTTGACGCATAATTTTAATGATCTATTATAACTTTCTTATAATATAATATTATTCACAAATAATGTCATTTAATCTCTAGGGGTTTCATTTTTTCCTTTTCCAACATCTATTTCTGCTCAGTAGGACACAAGCATTCTGTAGAGTACAATAAGTATTTGTTATTAAAGAAAATTTTCACAAAATACATAGAATAAGTGCGCAGACTGAAAGAGTAGTCGATATAGAAAGTATTGCTAAATATATATATATATATCAATTTCTTTATTTCTTGGCATTAAAACTCAATATAATTTGATAAGAAGAAATCATATTGGATTCTGTAGTACTTGAGTGGATCCGAACTCAATTGATTGATAAGCGAATTAGAGCAGTGCACACAGTAAGATGCTTCAGGATTCCTATTCCTACTTATTCGGAAGGGCCTTGCATTGTCATTGAAATACTATATATAAAGTATAACCCTCGAAGAAATCCTATAACATTGAGAATAATTCTTAGTCAAGAGAGGAAAAGGGCGAGAGCTTTAATATTTGCAGGTTTAACAGATTGGAATTTATATCCACATCTGAAACTATTAACACTATAGGTGTAAGTCGCACTTTAGTGTTTCTAAAGCCATTTGGGAAATATTGATCTTCAATTATCTTAGCTCATAGGACACTTGTCTGAATCAGACACATCATCTCTCTTCCTTTTTTATGAAAAATGCATGCTGCTCTTGGGAGATCTCTGTAGCACAGATACCCCCTTAATCGTTTGTAATACTTTTTTTCTCAACAATATGGTTAATATCAAATCTAGTTTTCGGCTGATTGATATGTTGAAGTTAGAATGGAGAAATTCATGAATGAAATATGATTGAGGATGAAGAGCCAAAGAAGATGATGTTGATTAATCAACTGATTCCTGTTCATTATTAAATAGCCGGAGTTAATTATGTAATTGCTAATTATGATGACGATTAAAAGATGTACGAAAAGTCTAACCTTGCTCAAGGTAAATTGCTCTCAATACAAAATAATGTAAAAATAATAGTAACAGAAAAAAAGTTTAGAAGGCTTTGCTATATCACAATTAGCTAACTTAATTATCAAGAATTTGTGATATAACTAGTTGCAAGAACCAGCTTAGATTTGACCAACATCGATCTTTACTCTTTGATAAACTAGAAACTAGTAACACAATCAGTTCTCATTCAAGAAGAATAACGAGAAGCAAAAATAATAAATAGATAAATTATAATAATACTGTCAAATAATACTTAATTAGATTTACTATTGGGAGATCGTTATTATGTACAGAAAGAAAAAAGATGTTTTAGTGCAGCTGTGAATGGTCGAGGCAAGGGACATGCCCCCCATGACAAAGCCGGGAATCAGGAGCAATTCTACTAATGTTTGGCTCAGAAGAGGCAAGTCTTGGCTAGTTCAGGTTCAATGTTTGTAGACTGGAAGAGAGATAACCAATAAAATAAGTGAAATGTCTGATCTCAATGTAACCAACCCAGCAGAAAAACCTAAAACTACTACTGTTGAAGGCACGGGATACGCCAACCCAGGATTAGTCTCCGGAGTTGAGGAGGTACGAAAGTGGCTAGTCTTCATCAGTGTCAGCGCAGACTACGAAGAAGAACATCAAGAATATGCTATTGATATCTTAAAATTATATATATAATAGTAAATCTAATTAAGTATTATTATTAAATAAGTCTTGGAATTTTGATTTCTAGATT
This sequence comes from Oxytricha trifallax, assembly GCA_000711775.1. Classification (NCBI taxonomy): domain Eukaryota; phylum Ciliophora; class Spirotrichea; order Sporadotrichida; family Oxytrichidae; genus Oxytricha; species Oxytricha trifallax. Next base: position 22,766 of record ARYC01002469.1, read on the forward strand.
TCTAATTTATATATATACCTAAGTGATTCACCACTACCACTACTAATAATACTGTCTTTATTTAATTTTCACATGATCTTTTAATTATAAATAGATTTTGTCGTATTATAGGATATTTTAGTTATAAATGTACTCATTATAATTTTACTTGCAGGATAGATAGTCAATTAACAAATATATTAAACATGAATCACTATTGTATATGAATTTTTTGAGATGTAAAAATTAAATATAAGGAAAATTAAAACAGATTATTAAATCATTACTATCAATCAAAATGGAGAAGAGAAGTTTTGTAAATATAGCTTCTTCATGTAATTCATATTCATTGATCTTATGTTTTTCTATAACATTTTGCTTAATAATTACCATTTATTATTTTAGGTGTTAAGTGTAACCCATTTCATGCTTGGTAAAGGCAATCTTATTTGAAAAATATGTATAAACAGTAAAATATACAATTCCACAATGCTTAAACTAAAGAGATTGCATCTAAAATATATCTCGCATTAATAGCTAACAACTAAGCTGTATACAGATTTTATATTTGAAAAAGTTGCTTCGCTGAATTAGATTCATTTCAGAAATCACAAAAATAATTATATTTAAACATATTATTAATAAGAGCAGTTAGATAATTTCAAACAATAAATGTAATGATGAACTATATTCATAGACATTTTCTCTAAGTATTTGTAATTTTATTTATAACTTCAATATAATGCCAGTTTTTTTCATTTTTAAATTATTATATTTCCTATTCTTTTGTATTTTATCAATATTAATTTAAGGGGGGGTGGAAGTTTCCTGCCCCAAAATTTTATATGCACACAAGGGGGGAAGTTTCCTCCCCCATACAAATATGTAATTTTTATAATTTTCAAAGAATCTTTATTATCAATTATGATATATTTATTTATAATTTAGCTTCAAATATCATTTCTAACTTGATATTGAATTTACATTTTAATGAAAATCCCATTAATTATTAATAAAAAACAATTATTCTAGCCTTGTTTATAATATATAATTTTATAAAGAATAATTATGTACCTTGAAAATTATATATTAATAATAGTTGTTTAGTACATGGTTATGGTAATGAACTTGAGACTTTTTTGTTTCTAATATTTTTGTTGCCAAACAAAATAAAATTTAATGTTGGGGGCAGGAAACTGTTTTGGGGCAGGAAACTTCCCCCTCCCCCTAATTTAATAATGTTAATCATTGCTCTTCAATCTTATTTTTCGAATCAAGTCAGGGAATAAACTAATTCGAACTGTATTTACTGATCACTCTCTTAATGGTAGAATACAATTTATTGCGCCCTACTTGCTAAAAGATTATCTCACTACATTCAGCAAATTTGCTTGATTAAATTTAATTTTTTTTGTGCCACATTGATTTTAATTATTTGATAGAAAAGGCCATTAAATTTTCATATACTTGAGTATCAATGATTATAATGCAACAGTGTCTATTATTAAACTTTAATCAATTCTTTAAAGTCTCTCCGATAATCATATATTCAATCTAATAATTATAATAATATAATTTTACTCATTTAAATCTTAATTTAATTGCATAAATTTAAAAGGATTTTGAAAATTTATATTGGAATCTTAATGATCAAACCACTTCCATTTATTTATTTTAGCAATTTAGCTTCAACATTATTTTTGTTTAATCATAGTTTTGAGTAATCTTATCGATTGTTACCATCTTCAAGTAAAACTAGGATTAATAAACCTTCTACTTTATCTATCTTAAAACTCAGGCTCTCATAAAACTTTATCGTTGACAGGACCATTTTTGTGTATCCTTTGGCTTAAAGACTAGGATCTAATTTATTGTAGGTCACTCGTAAAGAAATATAACGTTAATCTATTGTAGTGTTTCAAGAGTGTACTTTTATTGTTCATTGAGCTAGATCTAAATTATAATTACTAAGTTAAAATATCAATTCATTCTTATTTAATTAAGATAAAGTAGTTAACAGTATATAGACAGGTAAATTTGAAAGAAGTATCCAGAGCATTACCAATAAGCATGTATTCTAATTCTGAAAGACAAAATTAAGATGCATATATATTTATAAATTTCATACAAAACTTCCCTTAATTTGAAGTTTAAAATTGAGCAGCACTTTTTAATTAATTTGTTATTACAAAAGTAATTATAATGGAATATTTATAATTTACGGATTTAATTATAAATTATAAAATATTGTAATATCTTAAATTTTCAATAATTAATAACTATTCTTATTTTAACAAGCATATAGTTATTCTTTTTCTTTATTGAAATTTGATTAATAAAAAGTTAATATATTTGCTTTATGTATACTTCCATCAATCAAAGCTTCGTCATTGCGTTGATAGACAATTCTGATACCCTAGTAATATATCAATATGAATATGATTGTTATTGTTTAGATTTTTATTTATGATGTCTTCAACTTAGATTTGTATATTTCACCAACCTTTTTACTGTATCCGCTAAGGTTGTTGATGTTTATCTGCTGATATTATTTGATCATTCCTTAAAATCTCTACGGCATAAAAAATAGTCTAATAACATACATAAAATTTAGAATTGATATTCGTTTCTTTGGGTTTTAATTTTCAAGGTGTAAAGTGGTATTATAAATACCTGATATAGTGTATACTTAGGTTTTTCGTACTTGAACTCTTGGGTAGTTTATCTTTAAGCTTGTTTATTCACTTAAAAATTACACTTTATAGAATCTTTGCCTTTTGATATTTTAGATACTTATTATTTTATTTTGGTATCTAATTTTTCTTAGCGATTATTTTGCATTTTAATTGATACGAATTTGTTTACTTTACTTTCTCATTGAATTAATTTGATGAATTGCTTATATATACATTATTATTTCTTTAAGCAATTGTGACAGCATGTGATTATGAGTCAATTGCCAGAACTTGCTAACTCAACAAGTAAGGGGAGGGATGATTGATAATGTCGAAAATAAAAAGGATGAAATAATTACTAAATAATTATTTGCCTAGCTTAAGCTCAAGTATTAAATTCCATAAAGCTTTAATAACAATAATAATTTCAATGAACATTTTCATTTTTATCTTTTATTTATAAACATACAAGGTTTGTTTTATCTTCATTTGAGAATGAACTATTAATAATCATTATAATATCAATCTTATTCTTCCTGCTCTATTGTCTATTCTATATGAGGCATGCTCGCCGAATATTTTTATTTATTGACAACAAATTGGAATCATTAGGTCATCAAATGAATAGCAATATGTTAGTTTTACCTTTTTTACTTCATTGATCCATCTGAGAGTCAATCATTTTAAGTCATTTTAATTGAAGCGTAATATATTTTAATTATTTTACATTAATATTATTTTGATAGATTAAATAAAAAGTAGAAAAATATATAACGTAGTTGCATAATCTTGTTTTTTATTGCTGACATTGCTGAAACTTGCATCAGAAGCATTAATAGGAATTTGATGGACTTATTTTTCGATTAATTTAAGATAAAACCTTTAGATGTTTCTGTGCTTTAATTTTGATCTTCTAATGTCATTTAATTTTCCAATTCAATTTATTTAATTTCTACCTTGGGAATCTAAATAGTATGTGTAAAGTGTTCATCCAGTTTGTTTAGATTATGCGAATAAGACAATTTAAAATAAATAAGAGGCAACAATTTGTTAGATAAATAAGTTAAAATAAAATGAAATATCTTCTAATAATGTATGAATAAGTAAAAATAAAAAATAAAATAATTGTAATTTAAGGTAGCAAATTTAACTGGTATAACTCATAGCAGCTGTTGAAAAATAAAAATAAGTTAATTCAGTTAAATTTTATTAAAATAAGAAGTAATAAAAAATATAATCCACTATAAAAAAGATTAAAGTAGGCATAATTTCTTTAAATGGGTATCTAAGACTCCTCTAAGAATGTTTCTATTGTTCCCAGGCTTTAATATACACGGATAGCATCATGAGGAGATGTGAAAAAAATATTAAATTAAATCTCTCGAGTTTGTGTTTTCGGACTCAGCACTTTAAAATAAAAGGAAATAATAAATTTCGTGGTCATTAAATCAAGGCAAAATACATTATTTAAGAATATAAGAAAGATAATGAAAGAGTCACTCATGTTTAGGACCACTTTCATTATAATGAAAGTGCTTTTGACACATTACGGTAAACGTGTAGAGATCTATGAGTTTTTAAAAAGGAATTACAGATTTTTATTAATATAATGAATAATAAAAAGATAAAGGAGGAGAAACTTGTTTAAGTACTTTTATGGTTTTAAGGTTCATCTACTTAAAAGTCAGCTGATAAATTAAAACTGAGGCTGAGTCTTCACAGAAACAACAATTATCAGCTGCCCTTGAAGAGTACAGTATTTGCTGCAGACAATTCTCAATACACGTCGAGGAATCCGCAAGAGAAGATGTGAAATTAATTATTATTTACATCTATTTGGTTTGTATCCTTATGCTCAGCTCTTTAAAAATTCAGTAAAATTATCAATTTCGTGATCATTAAATATATGCAAAATCATGATTTAAATACTTTAGAAAGGAAAGTAAAAGACTGATACTGCACAAGACAATCATATTTGGATCCCCTTTTAATGATAGTGCTTTTGACTATAATTGTTAATTGTTTATCTTTCTCACGAATTCTCTTAAAATATTTAATGTTTTATTAGATTAAATTTCCTTTCATAACAAGTTAGCTATTATATTGTTATAATTATTAATGCAAATTAATAAAAACTAATGTATATATTATCTTAGATTATATTTATAATCTTACTCTTTATTTTAGGGTCATAAAAAATTTACTACACAATCTATTCGCAGCTTTACTTTTTAATTGTAGTTTTCTTTTACTCAATTTCTTTAACACTTATTTTTAATTAAATTATAATAAATTTTTTAATTTCACTTTTATGATTCAAGTAAATATTCATATCCCATATTAATGTTAAATTTTTATGACTTACTTTTTAATGATTCTAAGATAATTGTATTATTATTATTATTTTTTTATAATAACAACTAAAATATTTTAAATTAAACCACTTATCTAAATTCAAATAATTAATTAAATTAAATTTACTTAATATACATTTCAAAGCCAAAGCTTAATTAAATTAATAAAATTTACTTCATATTATTCAAAATGAGTCGCTTAAATTAGAATTTTAAAATGAAATGATAGTTAAACTATTTTTTGGTATATTTAGTTTAAAATCCTTAAATATTAAACTTTAATTATGAGTCTTTACTGTATTCTAAGAAAAAGAAGTAACAATCAGGAAAGAAGAATGTGAAATAATGGCGAAGTTCAGTAATGAATTAATTTATATTCTATAGTAAATGATTGTTTCTCCATAATCATAAATAAAGAATTGAATTAATTACGAGTACTCTAATCAAAGGTTGATAGATTAAATATTTTTGTTATTAATGATAATTAATATTATTTTTGCATATATGAGATTCCAACCATTTAAACTATAATTATAAAATTTTGGGGGGTAAGTTTCCTCTCCCATACATAAAATTATATAATATTTATAAATTTCTCAAAATCTTTGGGTGGTACCTCTCTCACGCCCCCACTATTTTTTATGCAATAATAAAATCAATTATAACATCATCAACCAAATTTAGGTCTAAAATCAAGAATTTAATAACCAAAAATATTAATTAAAACTCCCTGAGACAATGTGACTTTGAAAAAAAGTATCGATTTATCATAAATACTAATATTTATTTTTGTTTTTATTCATATTATTTTGTGATTATTTCCATATAATTTTTCGCATTTAACTTATAATATTTTTGTCCAGAAAACTTAGAGGCAAATTTATAGTTCACTTCTGAGTATCAAAAGATTTTCAATTTTATTCAAAATAAATTTATTTTACATAACATTATCTAATAGTTCTATTTTTTGATACTCAGAAGTGCCTCTAAGTTTTCTGGACAAAAATATTATAAGTTAAATGCGAAAAATTATATGGAAATAATCACAAAATTATATGAATAAAAACAAAATAAAAATTAGTATTTATGATAAATCGATACTTTTTTTCAAAGTCACATTGTCTCAGGGAGTTTTAATTAATATTTTTGGTTATTAAATTCTTGATTTTAGACCTAAATTTGGTTGATGATGTTATAATTGATTTTATTATTGCATAAAAAATAGTGGGGGCGTGAGAGAGGTACCACCCAAATCTTTAACATCAATAATGATTTAGTTATTTATTATTAAACATCCAATATCATTTCTACCTTTATAAAAATTCAAGTTTTTATTAAAATCACACTAATAATATATAATAAACAATTAGTTTTGCATTGTTTTTATTGCATAATAAGACAAAGAATAAATATACGTTGAAAATTATATTAGAAAAAAAAGTTATTTAATAAATGAGAATGGTAATTGAACTTGGGATCTACATGTTTAAATGGTATTATTGAAAAATAATAAAAATTTTAAGTAGGGGGCAGGAAACTTCCCCCCCAAATTTTATTATATCTTTCATAAAAATTGAACGTCTATTTAAAAATAATATTATAAAATTAAATTTATTATGTGAATTTTATTTAAATCCTTCTTTTTTTTCAAAATAAAATAAATGTTGATAATTTGACGATATTTTCTTTAAGCAGGAAATAATAAAAATTTAATTATATTTAGATTTATATCTAACTAATGAAACAAAATCTGTTATAAAAAATAAATAATTTATTGATTTCTAATGTTGCTTAATATATTAGCAACTAAGATATACTTCGAAGTTTTATCAATAAAAGTTCAATTAAGTCCTTATTTACTTTAATCTGATATGTTCCATTTCTCATGTAAATTTATAAGTTATTTAAAATCTAAAAAAATATTAATAATTTATTTAATCAAAGTTCTAAATTTATAATATTTATATAAAATTAAGCAATTAAAATAATAAATAAATGTTTAATAAAAAAAATAGGACATAATAAATTATCCAAATAGAGTGAAAAGACAAGATAAGTTTTTTAATATTATATTAATCTTAAAACAAATAATATCTAAATTTGTGTGTTTATATTTAATTATTTTGAAATTTAAATAAAAAGATAATTTTAAAAGATTTTAAATAATTTCTAATTCAACAATATGAAATTAATCATAATGATTTAAAGTGATAAAGCTACATCATATTATAAATTTTCTTTGTCATTTTCCTTTTTACACTGAATAGAGATTGAAACTGCAAATATAATCAGGAATAAAAAGATCAATTAAGAATTAGTAGAAAATTATAATAAATTTTGGATGCCAAATAGCCACTCTGAACAAAATTTGTGGAGAAAATTGTATAAAAAAACAACGTTCTAAATTTGTTAAGTGTAATACTAAATTCAATTGAATATTAAGAAGCATTTGAAAGATGATCGTCAGAGTATTGTAAGAAAGACTTGCTTCTAGAGGGTTTCAAAAACTTCAGCCTGCTTAAACTGTTGTAAATATTAATTAATTAATTAATTAAAAAATAAAATAAAAATTTACTGATACAATATATATATATAGTCTTTAAATATTAAAAAATTCTTATGAAATATTTGTAAAAATTAAAAAAGGTAAAAAGAAATTAAAAATGCTGAGTTAAGTTAAATATGTAACTGTTTTATACTTTGTGAGTAAAAAGTTGATAATTTAAATAGAAATAAAATTTTCAAAATACCCTAAAATTATCTAAATTAGCATTATATTTTTAAACTTATCAGCGAATAAGTTAGTATTTTTAACTGATAAATTATCATAATAAGGAACATACATGTTGAGATAAAAATGTCTTAAGTAGTCAACTTTGGAAGATGATGATAAATGAATAACTTAGGCCATGTGAATATGAAAACCTGAAATAAAAATCTCTAGAATTGAATATTTAATTATAATTGTTATTTATCTTGTTATTATAATTGAGCGTAAATGTAAATATATAAGAAATATTTAGTCCTTAAGGTTATGATTATTGCCTTCAAAATATGCAATTTGTGTCTTTTGCCTCCTGTACTTATTAATCAGAGGGAACTACTTTAGCCGTTTGGACCTATGCGCAGCCTCTCATAGAGTGCTCAAGGGTGTCTTGTCTTGTCATCTATTTTTACCACGCCCTTACTAGTCTTCAGACAACTATTCGAGGACGACCTTAATTTGGTCGGTTCATGGAAGGGGTCACATTTGGCTTAACTGATTAGCGTGTCAATCATTGAAATCTAATAATTTTTATTTATATTCTTTCGCTATTTTAAATATATTTTTTAATTATTGGGATCATCTCTGGCAAATTTAAATAGATTAGATAGAAATTATTATAAAAAATACTACATTAGTACAATAGAATTACATCACCTATCTTTGAAGATCAAAGTAATCATAATTTATAATAGGAAATTGATATATTTAAATTAATAATTATAAGTTAAAATGAAAACAGATTAAAATGAACACGATGGCGATATACATTCACAAAAATTTTGTAAGTTACACTTTAGAGATCTTTTATGTATTTAATACTCTTTCAAGAATAGGACAGGACAAGAAGGTGATGAGCAGGGACTTCAGAAATGAACAGAGAGAGGCAGGCAATGAACACTGAAAGACAAAGGCAGAAATATATACGAAGGATACTAGAAAAATGACAAAGCTGTGCGATGGTTACCATTTTCTTTTTCTACCAAAAAGTATTCATATTGTTATTCATTTAATTGTTAATACCTTATATTTTCCATAAAATTTATCATAAATCAGAATTGTCAAAACTTTCTTAAACGTGCAAAGCATAACTTCTTTAGTCATAATACCAACTTTAAATTGTACATAGCATAGCATTTAAAGAAGCTGCTATAATTAATTGAATTTAGATTTTCAATGTTTTTCTAAAAATCCTAATTACATAGATTTTTATGCATGTATATGGCTGTAAGATTTTAAGTTATCTTAAGACTTTCTAATATTAAATCTTTAAAAAAATTATTTTCTCATCTGTGTTCATTACATTATGATAAATAAGAAGGCAATAATTAAAATGAAAACTTATTTAACTTTTAAGTATTAGTATAGTAAATTATAGAAATGGAATCCAGAAACATCTTTGTCATCTCTCCATTCTCCTTCGTATTTTGCTCCATCTGGCTATATTTAAATTGCAGTTCCCATATTTTTCCAGTGTCTCTTGAGTTTTAGGCTTACTGACATCGCCACTTCTTAAGGTAAGTATTGCTAAAATATTAAAAAATGTTAGATATGTTTTTTTAACTTACAAATTTTAGTGAATAATCATATACTCCAATTACACAATCTTTTGATTTTCATTTTTTCTTAACTACATTTTAATTTATCGATTTCCTAGCATAATTTGTAATTTTAATATATGTTGCGAGTAAATGATTTTATTTTAGATTTTGTGAATAAATTTTATAAAACAACTTTAGAAAGGGAATTGATCTTTGCAAACAATATTTTTTAAAAAATTCTGGATATTCATAGCAAGACAGCCAAGAGTAATAAATTTTACGATGCTTACCAGCGATGTATCCAGCCGACCGTCGACTTTAAATTATGAAGGTACATTCTATTTTATGTTTTACAAATAAAATTAAAAAAACAATTTTAAAAAGTGGAATAAACATTGTCAAGAGCAAGTAATGTTTTTTAGAATCCAAAGCAAGTAATAAAAGAAACTGCAAAAATAAAATTGAGTTTAGAATTTTCAAAGTTTTCTTAAATTCATAAATTTATAGATTTACATTCATGAATATGGATAAAATATTTTAAGTTTTCATTAGACATTTAAATAGAGTAGAGTATAATTTGTTTATTCATAATATCAATTCTAAATTTTCATCATAAATATTGATAAGAAATTTGTACTTAAAATAGTTTAAGTGTCATACAATGACATTTTAAATCCATTATAAACAATAATTGTTATTTGAATTTGTGAGTTCTTAACTATTGATCCCGATAAACCGGTTTGAGATATAGTTCCTAATGCTGAATATGATTGAATTATCCTACAGAATTGATTTCGTATCTCCATAATCAATTTCAATGCTATAAACTAACAAACTAACACTTATTTCCACTAATTAAATTGTTCATTATAATAATAATTTAATCAAATGTTTTTTAATGAATTATATCGTTATTACTTATAAAGAATATTTTAAATGTGAAAGATTTAACAAAAATACAAATTTAAATAAATTAACAAAAATATGAACCATTAATATAGATTATTTTTATTTATTAATTTAAACTAAACTAAAATATTTTATTTTTATATATTATCTACGAAATTTTTATTTTAAGGAATATGATTAAGTTTTTTTTTCAATTTTAATCTACATACCAGAGATTATATTATTGGTAAAGTAGATTTGATTTAAGAAATTATATTTAAAATTATATTTTTAGAATCAGTTAATTTTGTCCTCTTCAAGGCAATATGATACCTGTTTTCAGCGAATAAATAATTATCTAGAATTTGTTTTGGCGATACTATTTAATCTAATTGAAACATTGATATTATTCCAATTAAATTTTGAGTGATTTGTTTTAAAAAAATTATCATAAAAATTTAATTAAATTTATCTTAATGCTACAATGAGATCAAATAGTACAGCAAAACTAAATTCCAGATAATTTTATATTTTCTATAAAACAAGTATCATATAATTTGGCGAGAACGAAATTAACTCACTCTAATAATATTTATTTCAATTTTATTTATTATTTTAATTTCTTAAATCAATTAAATTTCAGTAATAATTAAGTTTATGTCTTTATTTTATTGTTCTTTTTAAGTGTAATAAGTATTATATCAATAAAACTGGTTTATTAATATTTTTAAAATAAAATGTCTACTTCCATTTATTCAAATAATTTAATAACTAAGATTTTAAGTATTCAATTTTCTTAAGTAATAGTTAGTACATTTATTAATGTTACTCTAGGCTTGAGCAATATTTTAGCAATTCTTAACCATATTTATTTAAATTCTAAATGTATACACATGCTAAATTAAATCAAATTATTAAAATATATATTTATGGAGTGTAACTAAACATTTTTAAATTATTGAATATAATTATTAATTTAATTTTTTATTTTATTTTAATTAATATTTTTTTTAACTTGTTAAGTAAATTTTTCTCACCATTATTTATTAATGAGTTGAAAACTAAAAAACCAAATATCCCTAAAGAATGCATGCATTGAAAAATCGATTGAACGCATATATCAATTCTATAAATTAACTTATCAATACATTAATTATCACGCTCAATGTTAAATTTTGAATGGAAAAAATTAGAACTATTAATTTTAGTTAATAATTCATTTGATGAGTTTATACTTTTCAATTGGAAAATTAGGAAAATAAAATACGAATGAATACCTATATAATATATTACAGTATCATTTTAAAAAAAAAACATGATTAAAACTAATTTATCCAACGATAATTAAAAATAATATTAATTATAATCGCTTTGAACAAAAGTGGTTCATAAAAAGTTTAATTTTAAAATGACTCTTCATTTTTATAATAATCATAAATCGTTTGTTTTGCTGGATAAATATTAGTTAGAACACTTGCCCATTAAATTAATTTTAAAAGATTGAGGGAGCTAATTCTTGAAAAAAGGGAATTGTGATATTATTAATCAATATGCATTGAATTAAACTAAATGAATTATATATGACCTTATTTTAAATTTAAAAATTAATAAAATAAAATACATTAATTATTATGAAATATATGTTAGCTTTTTATCATTAATAATATGTATTATTATACAAATATTGTGAGAGTTTACATATAGAAACTTACAAAAATTAAGACTCAGGCTCTATTAAAATTTTATTTCAAATGCACAACATAATTTATTAATACTTTATCATTAAAAATCATAAATGTAAATGCTGATCAATAATTCTATGGACAAATATAGTCAACTTCCTATCGTGGCTGATGATGTAACTTGATAAGCAATTGGTATCAAGCATCCAAGCTTACTTGGCACTATAAAATATTATTTTTTAGAAAAAATCCATAATTTATGACAATCTAAGATAAATGTATAATAATATATTCCTTAGCATTATATTTCTAATTAAAAATGAACTGCATAATATGTATGCTATTTAAGTAAAAGTGTCACTGTACTTTATGATGATTGAAATTCGTATTGAATGGACTACAAAATTAAAATAAAAACTTTTTTAATTGTGTTTCCATGAAAATTTTATATAAAAACTTTCAAAATAGATAGATAGATAGATAGATAGATAGATAGATAGATAGATAGATAGATAGATAGATAGATAGATAGATAGATAGATAGATAGATAGAATAGATAATAGATAGATAGATAATAGATAGATAGATAGAAGATAGATAGATAGATAGATAGATAGTAGATAGATAGATAGATAGATAGATAGATAGATAGATAGAGATAGATAAATGCTAAAAGGCGGGAATTAATAAAATAGAGATGCAAATTTATTACAGACCTCTACTATATATTAATCATTCTTATTATTACTTACTAATGTATTATTAAATACCTTAACTTAGTTAGTTGTGATTAGGTATAAATACGCTGGTGACTCCGGGTTTACTGTATCTCAGGACTCCTCTCTGGTCACTAGTATGGTCTGATTTTCGTAAATGATTTCTTGATCTCATCTTGAGTTTCGGTAGATGGTTTGTTCACTTTGTATGTAATAGTCCTTAGTTGTTGCTACTGCTCTCTGAGTTTCCTTGATCGTTGGGGATGATTTCAACTTTATCGTTGAGCCACACACCTATGCAAGAGTATGTAGTCCCACTACCACACCTTGGGTTGACACTTGACTCTTCGGCGCTGACAGTTAGTTCGGAGTCGTCAGCTTGTTCCTGGGGGCCATGTCCCTCGCGTCACTCCAACAGCTCCCGTTCTCATTGTTGCTCCATGTTCCACAGCCACATTAGTAAGTAATAATAAGAATTATAAAAACTTTCAAAATATACTATAATTTTTGACAGATTGCCAACTTAAGAGGTTTAAAGAATTAAGAATTTGTTAAATATTTTCTTTATTTAAAATGATCATATGTCCTATATTCTTTAAAATAGTTAATTGGATATTTATAAACACTAAATCTATACCTTTGACCAATTTTTATACCTCAATACTAATTTCAATAAATCACAACCTCTCTTCTACAATTCTTTAAAAAAATTAAAGTCTTTGTTTACAGCAATATTAAAAAAGTAAAAGAAACCTTTATAAGTCTATACTTCAATAACTTATTGAAAAAAATTTAATTATTATTATATAGAGTTTAGAGCTTAATTCAAGATTTGATATAACTCTCTATAATAATTTAAATTATATAAGATATTAATGTTATAAAACTTAAAAAAATTGGATTATTCATAAAATATCTGTCTTTCATTACCAATTATGTCCTTATTTTATTTTATATATGAGCTAGACAAAAGGGTCAACATTTTAAATATTGATAAAATAGATAAAAATAGGAAATTAGAGAAATACAAATGAATAATGTAATTCATATTAATCTTAACTGCCATTAAATAGAGTAGCTGTTTGATCAAATTTGGTTCCTTCTACTTACCGCTATTTTTATGTGTCCATACCGCTAATGTTCCTAATGTGTACCGTAATGTCTTTTTTTAGTAGTCTCACTTGACCAACTTGACTTTAGTTTTTATATGGTCAAATTCTGCAGATTTAGAATTAATTAATAATATTAAATAGTAGTTGATTTAGATTTACTTGACCCATTTGACCAACTTGACTTTTAATTTTTTTGGGTCAAATCAGTAATTAATTAAATTAGTTTAATTAGTGCAATTATATAATGAAATATTCTTATTAATGGACCGGAAGCATCTTAAAGCATCACTCTTCTCTAAATGTAAGAAAAAATGTCTAACCTCTCATCAATGAATTATAGATCAAAGTACTTCTTCGAATGCACCTACCCTATGGTCCAGAAAATTCAGCTGCTATTGTAAAAAATTCAAAGACATGAATAGCCGCATATGGTTTGTCAGTGTGCTTTATGATCCTCATAGCAAAAAATAGTATCTTGAAGTTTCTTGCTATTTAAATTCAAAGGGTCTCCACAAAAATTATTTCAAACAGGATGAAAGCGCTGGCACAAAAATGCTAAATGACCTCAACATTAAGATTAAAAAGTCGATTATCAAATGTCTCCAGGATCTAATAGTCTAAAACCCCACTGTCACCCTCATCGCCGGAGATAAAATCTATTTCGACTAATCAAGGTAAAGATTAAGCACGGGTAGTTCAAGAGCCGAGTCCTCTCTCTCTTCTAAAAAAACCAAAAAAAAAATGTTAGTTAAATTCACTGATTTGATTAAGAGTGGTAAAATCCATAGTCTATCAGACTATATTAAGATGTACCATAGGAACACAAGTGATATAGTTTAAATTTAAGAAATAGAAGCAAAATAAAGAGGAATAATTAAAATACTGCAAGGAACCGGGTTTTTAGAAAAACAGACTATTCTAGTTATTGAGTCGCTCTAGACGTTTGCATTAAAAGACATTGATAGATTCAATTCAACAGAATTAGACACGATTGAATAGTTCGAGAAATGGGGATACTAAGAAGCTGTTGATGCCTTATTTCAAGTAATTGTACAGAAATAGAATGCTAAAAATGTTGCGTGTGGCTTCATGGGAAGGCTGATACTGGCAAGACAAGCATCGTCAAAATGCTACTACAAATCTTCGTGTGCGATGTTCTGCAGGAAGGGCAATCTCACTTCAAACTACAAGTAATGCCAGTGAAGTTTAATCCATAGATTGTGCTGATGGACGAAATGAACGATGCACACTTCTTTAGCAAAGATAGAATCGCTAGAATGAAAAGACTTCTGGAGGGAAGCGAAGCGGGTACTCTACAGAAGTGAAATACGGTGATGTGGCTTTATAGTATCAAGATAGCGTAGTAGTCATTACAACTAATTCCTTGCCATTAAAGAAGCTAAGAAAGATTGACAGAGAAGCGTTCGAGTCAAGATGCCATTTGATAGATATCAGTAATGTCAAAAAGAGCGAAACTAATCGCATGCCGTTTGACGCTATCGACTTGGAGAAATAATTTATGACTAGACTCGATGAAGAAGAAACGGCCTCCCATAATTCTCAAGAAAAACCAATCAGCAGAAAAGTGAGCGAGATGATAGAGAATGAGGATGAGGCCGAGAAGCAACATGATGAACAGAATGAAAGCACAGACTCCTAATGACATGCATAATACATTTCGTATATTTCATTATATAATTGCACTAATTAAACTAATTTAATTAATTACTGATTTGACCCAAAAAAATTAAAAGTCAAGTTGGTCAAATGGGTCAAGTAAATCTAAATCAACTACTATTTAATATTATTAATTAATTCTAAATCTGCAGAATTTGACCATATAAAAACTAAAGTCAAGTTGGTCAAGTGAGACTACTAAAAAAAGACATTACGGTACACATTAGGAACATTAGCGGTATGGACACATAAAAATAGCGGTAAGTAGAAGGAACCAAATTTGATCAAACAGCTACTCTATTTAATGGCAGTTAAGATTAATATGAATTACATTATTCATTTGTATTTCTCTAATTTCCTATTTTTATCTATTTTATCAATAATCATGCTTGCAATTTGAATGCTTGTCCTTTTATATTATTATCATGTTTATTATTGGGGTCACCAGAGACTTCTGAGTTATCATATTATTTTTATTATTCACTTATATTTTTCATAATCGTTGAGTTATTCAGCATTATTATTTAAGCTGTAATAGTTTTAATAATATAAGTATTGATAGTGTTATAATTTCTCATGTTTGACTTCAAAGTCTAAATAATTTTGTTTGATTTTATTTATATATATTGATTCTAAGTCATAAATTTGGGGGTACTTAAATTCTTCAAATATATTTGCTTGTGTATGTTTGATTTAAACTTTGAACAAATTATTTCATAATTCTATTAATAAGTCAGAGTCAGGCAGGCTTTATTGGGTTTACAGATTGTTAAAAATTAATTAAAGTTGATCAACTATTTCATATTTAAAATATATTACTATTTTCATATCAATTAAAAATTACTTATATGATAGATAGCTTTATTTTTACTAATTTGTTGTTTTTTATAGTTGATACAGACAGTCTTAAATTCAGCTGCTATCATACTCAGTTCATTTATTCCTATTAATTTTAAATTTTCAAACAAACTTTTAAAATAAACGAATTGGGATGTAGCTTCTTATTGTTCTACAGTTATTTTTATCGAGCATGTTAGTTTTATTACCATAAATTAATATCGTACATTCTTGAAATTTTATTAACTCTATTAAAAATTTTATTAAAAGTAATTATTGATTTATTTGTTTATTTAGTGATTTCTTTGTCTTTTTATTATAAAATATTTCTATATTTTTGAACGTATATTCTATATATTTTTTATTTTAATCATTAAATAGAAAACGTTCTTAGCATTTAGAATTGAAATTTAAATGTAAATTATTTGTACAAAAATTATCTCTTTAACTAGATATAAAATTTGGAAATTTTATAATTTAAGAGAAAGCTAATAAATATTATTCTATTTATTTTAACATAATTTAACTTGAAATAATTTACTAATGTGAGTAAATTGTTCAGATTTAATATGGTTTTAAAAGTAAAATAATTTAGCTTATTTCCAGATATAATTAAAAAAAGACTCTATATATTTTAAAATTAATATTTGAGTAAAGTAAGTTAATTTAAAATAGATAGAGTTTGATTTGAAAATGTATAGAATAAAAAACTGTATGATATTTGTTTATAATAGTATATATATAATTTTTCATATTTTAAATTATTCTTTTCAAGATATCTCGAAATCAATTATTTTTGAATATTTCATGGAATTTAAGTGTTAGTATCTAAATGAATTAGAAAATTTTCACGATATTAAATATAAATCAATGAGTTATCTTTGGACATTAGATTATTGAAGCACTAAATGCATCGAAAATTTTAAGAGAGGTATCTCTTTAGATAATCCAACTTAATAAAATTTGAAAACCAGTAGCAAAGCTTTTTAAGATTTTTATGTTTCTGTTATTTAAAATAATAGAAAGTAATAATAAAATAGGTTTGGCATATTATTTATTATTTGTCATCATGAAATCACTTAAAATAGATTACATAAAATATAATAAAAAAAATAATGCATGCCCATAACTTTATTCAATTATAGGCCTTTTATTATAATTTAAAAAGCATTGAAAGATATTTCTATGCTTACTGACATAATGAATTATATAAATTCATTATTTAAAACATACTCTAACTATGATATAATTTTTAAGTATATGAATTGTTGCTTAGCATTGTAGGCGAGGCAGTAATGAGACAATAAAGCTTTGGAAAAAAACTCAACGCTTATCTAATAGTTTCTTTTCCAAACTGAAATGTTTCGTAAATTGCACAACACAAAGCTATTAATGGTCCACTTGACAAATAAAAGTCAATATTTCTTACCATTTAAATCCTTCAAGAAAATGTAGGTAAGCTTCATTTTTAATTTTTAAAAGGATACAGAGTATATTCCAATTAGCTTTTTTTGCAAATTTAGTTCTTATAAGATTGGAGATAAAGAAATCCTACATATAACTCATCGATTAAATGATGATCCATCAAGCTAAATTGAACACTACTGACATTACTTTTACTGCAGTAGACCTGATAAACTTCAGTTAAAGTCTAGCTTAAAACTTTAATAGAGTAAGTAGGCTCATTTTTCATTTATCATTAATATAAGTTAACGTATTTTAGTATATTTATAACTAAATAATATTATTTTTTACAATTAAATTAAAAATTAATCTTTTATTTATCTACTAAATAATTAGGCTTAAATGTTTTCTTTATATATCAGAATATTTAATAAATTACTCAAATGAATCCAAAATGTATTTTTATTTTTTCTCTATTATATTTTATATTTCCAACAAGTTTTCTCAAACAGTTTAGAAATCTTTAACAATAGTTGAAAGAAATTTAATCATTTATTTTTTAATATGATATCTAAATAGATTTTATATTTGAATATTAAATTGAAGTCATATCTGAACTTTCTATTATATTTTAGTTAGAAATATATAATCTCCTTCTTATTTCATATAGTTCAGGTTTCTTTCATATTCTTAGAGACATGTTTAAGTTGATGATATGATTAGTTATAGATCATTAAAATATTTAAGCTGTATTAAATATAACTATTTATTTATTATAATAATTTAATGCTTTAAATAAATATTTAAAGTTTTCTCGTTTGTTGCTGTAATTCATTGATAAATAATTTAAACTATTTTAAAATTTAGATAACATTTCGTTATTTTTTATGGATAAATATTTTCATTTTAAATGTAGATCAAATAACTTATATGAAATTATTAATTATTATAATAAGCAACTAAATAATTTATTAATGAATAAAATTTTAAACAAATTTTTCTGACTTTTTAAAAACCTTTCATTCTTTCATTATAATAATACTTTTATTTACTATCATTCCCATCATTTTCGATTAGTGATTAAATTATTTAATAATAATTTCAGTATTTATATTTTTCAACGATGAAACTGATTGATTCAAATTACAATAAACTATAAATGAATCTTAAATTCTCCATTCAATTCCTGTAATTATGGATTAAAATTAAAATATACAATTGTTAATTAATTTTATAAAATATATATTTGCAATTAGAATTATAAATACTTTTGTAAGAATTTAAATTTACAGGAAAGCCTGAATGACTAATTTGAGTTTTTTTAATTTCTATTAAAATGATAAACCAACAACCAAAAGTTATCTCTTCTTTTTTTTCTTTATTTAAAATCCCTCTTTTTAGCCATTAATTTTGAATTCATAAAGATGCATTGAAAAGATCAGATTTGTATTTAAATTGAATCAAACAATTTGTTTTATATGTACAGTGTGATGCTGTCATCTGTGGTTATTCCTATCATACTAACAGTGTAATGAAATAGTAAAAAGCTATTTTATTACTTATATTGTCGCTCCCTATCTCCTCACTTTCATTACTATTCAAACACAATACAGCATTTATTATTTTTAATCACAATAACTTATGATAAGCTAAATGATTTGTTTAAATTATTCAATTTTACGAATAATTCCTTCAGAAAACATTGGTAATAATAAATAATATTTTGCATTATGATATGATATCTTCATTGATTTAATAATGATAAATTTCTTAATTTAAAATGTGCGTAATTTGGATGAAAAAATTAACAAATATATCTTAGAGTTTAAATATCACTTCATAAAAAAACAAATAAAGTTTTAGAAATATATAGAAAATACAATAATGAGCAGATGAAGAAGGATAAATTGCTGATAACAGAGACTATGTTTACTCATTGCTTGATGTAGAAAGAATTAGCGTTTAATCAAGAATTACTTCTTAAAAATAAATCGAGATTATGAATATATTCTATATTAGACTAATGGAAGATTTCTTGGGATTACATTTGTTTGTTAGATAATATTTCCATAAATCATATAATAATAATTATAATAATTGCAGAGCAGACCATCTTTACACAAGCATTTTAGGTATTACAAATTATATGATTGGGACTCATTCTCACTCACTTGTCCAAGATTCAGAAGGAGACAAATATGGAAAGCTTATTTTGAGATTTAATAAAAATGAGAAGATGTCTTTTCGGTTGAAATTTCAAGCATGAGAGCATTTGGAGAGGCAAGATTTAAGTGGTTATACTAGCATTAATTAGTCTATATGCAGTGAGGATAAAAGATGGAAACTATCTTATTTGAAACTGAATTAACTTACCTAGACTCACCACTACTACCACTTACGACTTAAACTTTTAAGCATCAATTACTGCACGAACCTCTAAATATTTATTTTATAAAATTTCATTACTTTTGGTTCAGCTGCATATAAAGCTTAATTTCCTCAAATTCATTGGCAAATTAAGCAACTTCTAACTTCATTTGCAGAGATTCATACTCAAAGACTCAAATATTTTTTAGACCTTTAAGTTTAAAGATAGCATGTATTAAACAATAGTTTGTCCGAGACCATCCACTTCTGAATTAACCCTCATAAACTAGTTTCAATTTGAAGGAATGCCAATAAGTAATTTCATTTTATTCTAATCAAGATGCCAAGAATTTTCTGTTCTTATAGAATGGTTTCGTTTAACACGAAATATTTTTAAAATTATTAGGAATAAAAAATGTTTTATTAAAAATAGAGGAACTATAACATAATAATTAAATACTACCATCAAATTTGGACAAGAAGTTAACTGCAGACTCGCTCACGTTTTTATATTTCATCAAGATTCGGAAGCAAAGTTTCGAATAATTTCAATAATCCGATGTTGAGATTTGTGTTTCAAATTAATAATTAATCAACAATAACTAAAATTAAATCAAATTCATCTTCTCTAGGTAATAGATCTGCAGTTGTTTGAATCCTTTAAGAATTAAAAAAACTACCGAAAGAGACCAATTAATTTTCAATTCAAAGTACCAAATGTTATCAATACATTATTAAATTTTAAATATTTAATGAATTTATAATTCAAATAAAAATGCTTAGTCCTAAATAAATGCTCAATCTGATAAAATTAATAAATTTTGATTTTGGCAAATATAAATCCTATGGTATAAAAATTGAGTCATCAAGTATCAGAAGAACTCCAATTCCAATAACCAGCAAAAGATTTGTAAAATCTCCAAAAACTGTGGCAGCTAATCCAAAAGAACCTATCCAACTATTAATGGCATCATGGAGAGGCTGGAGGCATATCTGGAGACCACGAAGATGCTGCAATGGCATAGCACTCACAAGTGTAAGAGCAATACACAACAAGAAATCCGTAGCCATTCTCATATTTTATGTTCCATACTCCCAAAATCTCTAATAAATATACCATAAAAAACACTAATCTAATCATAGAGAAAGAGTGGCTGTTTGTTCATTCATCATTGAAAATATTAGAGATTAAAAGGTCAAATATACAATTAAGATTAATCAATAGAATTTAAATAATATTATTGTAGTAACATGACATTAAGCATTTTTAGCTAATGAAGTTTTTCTTAATTTTATTTTATAATATGAAATTGCTTGCAAAATTAAATTTTCATTACTTATTTATATCTGTAAATATGATATTTTTCTAATCATTTTAATTTTTTAAATTAATTTTAAGTCTTATCTAAAGTATATTTAGGTCAATTTTGTTTAAAAATTGGAAGCCAATTATTCAACATAATCAACATTTATCAGTAAAAATTATAGCTTATAATTTATTGTTATCAATAAATAAGTTATTAATTTTAGATTACTTATATGAAATGGAAAGGTTTAATTTTGTGATTTGCTAATGCTATATTGAATGCTATTTTTACGTTATTTAGAGCGTGAAGTGCATGATTATTCTCCATTGTCAAAATAATAAGTTTTATTATATCTGAAGAAGCTCGTGAAATTTTAATTTTTTCATGAGATACTCCACCTTTTGATTATTAGTTACTTGAAAATCTCATCCTTCTTTAACTTTCTTAATTCATTAAATCGCATAACTTTTACTGAAAACTGAAAAGTTAAATTTTTTTTAATAATATAAATAAATTATAATCATGATATATGAAATAAAATTTTTACTAAAACGCATGTTATTATATAGAAAAGGCATGAATTATATATAATAAGAATGATGAATATTAAATAGTAAAAAGCGGAGAAGATCGCGAAAAAAATAAAATTTCGTGAGCTGCTCCATACATGAAGTAAAGACAAAAATTTGACAGATTAACGGTATGTGCACGGAGGGGGCAAATAACGCTGAACTATCTGCAACATTGGACTCATATTCTCAATGAGCTACAGTACTCCATAAAAATGGAACCAATTCACTCGATTACATTTTAACCTTTTAAAATATTAAATTTTAAGATTATAAAGACTATATTATATAATATACTAAATGAGCAGGTTTGTTGATTTCTACGAATTTTTATACTTCCTATTTTTCTAATAATTCGACCTAATTAGGATAATTCCACTAAATTGTAATCTTGTAATTTTAATCACTTTTAAATTGAATTATAAAATATCTCAGGCGATGATAATTATCACAGCTATGAAGCCTAAAAATATTGAAATATTTTATTTAGTTTTTGAAAAAGTTATTTTTATTATGAAAATTTGGAAAATTATAATAATTAGTTTTTTAGAATAATTAGTTATTTGTTGTTCTTCTTAAACTATGAGAAAGTTTTTATTTCATACACTTATTCTTTATTATATTTAATCGAATGACCTAATTTATTTAATGATTATAATTACATAAAATTATTTTTATATTAAACTGAACAATAAAAAATATTTTATATTATTAATTTAAGATATTTAACGAAGATAGATGATGAAACTGTAGCTAATTGGATTGAAAACACATACATTTTGCCCTACAGCAATATATTTTCTATTGAAAGTAAAAATATTTAACCTATTCTCTACATTAATTCAGGACTTAGCAGTAAACATATCCCCAGCCCTGGCTTATCTTACATTCTTAAGATTACCCTTGATTCTTAGTCTTAATTCAGATCCTAAAGAAACTAGTTGAGACTTAAAACGGGAATAACAAGGAGCAGGATACTCCAGAAAGAACCCCAATGAGATACTCACAAACTTAGAAGGCTAAAGTCACTTCTCTAACTGAGTAAATTAAAGATATAAATGGCTTCAACTGAAGAGATTTGCATTACTATTAGTGATAAATCAAATAAACTAGTTAATACCCATTTATTTTTTTAAATTTTATATATTAATATTATAGTAATCACTGTTTCTTGATATAGATTCGAAGTGATATATAAATGAACGGATATCTTTAATGTTAACTATCATTTTCGCAGCAACTATTTTCAAGCATCTTGAACTATAATCTGGCTTTTACTAGTTTTTATTTAATCTACTTTGTTAATTTGAGTAGAAACAATTGTTTTATATCTTAAAAAATTGCATTAAAAATAATTATTTAAAAATATATTTTATTTTAAAATACCTTGATCGATAATTCAGTAACATTTAATTACAATTAATTTCATTTTAAAAGCTTCTTCCACTATATGCCAATATTAAATTATTAGCTTTTTTAAACTCAAAATTGTCATATTTTTCAGGTTTTAAATGACTAAGCATTGTATTTTTGCTCTTGAGTCAGTATTCTGTTTTTTAAACAAGTTATGAATGTAAAAATCATCAAATTACTTATGCTATGTTTGAAAATAAATTAGCATGCACATTTTCAAAATGATATCTTAATTTATGCTTTTCTTTATTATAATCATAATTATAATTAATTTTACTGCTGATTAAGATGTTTAATCGATAACCGAAATAAAAAGAATTAATACCAAACTATTTATAATTAGTGCATAAATGAGGGGAGCGAAATTATACTCAGAGAGAGAAACCAAGTTTCATCAGTTGGCTCACCAGTCCAAATAGGCAAGAGAGATGACCCTAGTGACATCCTTTATGAGATTGCGCTTAATCTATGTCAAGATCTAAGGATGTTTGTCCGGAGCAATTGAATCAAAAGCAAAAGCTCAAGTATCACAGAATAATTAGAGGTGATATGTTCTAATGTAAATTGCCAATTTTCCAGTTAAAGGAGTACTGAGCTCAAGAAACAAGTTTAAAGAATAGATATCATTAGTCTAATTAACCAGTAATCTGCATTAAATCATAATATCACTAATATAATAAATTATTTTATAAGTATAAACCTTTCAATAATTAAAAAAATCATAATATTAATATAGTATATTCGAAATGTGGAAATTGCAAGAATATAATTCAAATATAAATTTAAATAATTAAAACAGACAATAATTTGCAATAGGTTTAAATAGAATTTGATATAGTAAGTATCCAAAAATGTCTGTATGATTAGGCAGTTACTATGCACCAACTTCTATAAAATGTTGGAAAGTTCAAATCCTGCTTTGGAAATCTTTTTATTTTTGTTTGAAAATAAATCCAAAATAAATATTTTCAAACAAAAATAAAAAGATTTCCAAAGCAGGATTTGAACTTTCCAACATTTTATAGAAGTTGGTGCATAGTAACTGCCTAATCATACAGACATTTTTGGATACTTACTATATCAAATTCTATTTAAACCTATTGCAAATTATTGTCTGTTTTAATTATTTAAATTTATATTTGAATTATATTCTTGCAATTTCCACATTTCGAATATACTATATTAATATTCAGTAAACTCTTAAGTAAGAAATTCAGATTTAATTTCCTAAACAAATTCAAAATTAAGCTTTTAAAATTAATCAAACTAATTGAGAGGTGCATATACTATCATAGAAGGCCTCATCAATTAAATTAGTTTTACTAATATCTTAATTTAAACATTGATTTAGAAGGTAACAGGAAGAATAAAATCATTTAAATTATTCTTGAGCTATTACTAACAATCAGATTAATATTCATAAAGAAGTAATTCGCATTAATTCCAATACAGCTCAATAAAACTCAAAGCAATCTCAATTAAAGGAATGTCTAATAAATTCAATTCCTCCCCGTATATATTTCGATAATCAAGGATACAGAATAATAAATCAAGCATTAAAATATCTTATCAGAAAATAAAAGAAGCTCCTATGAAATTATGAAATCTATAAGTACAAAATAGAAAAATAAAAACTCTTTTGATATTCTTCAATGTCCATCGAAAAGTTTACGCTATTATGAATGAAATTACTCTATTCAAATATTTCTATAAGAAGCTTAAATTTTCCTTGCCTACAACCTATCATGTCTATCTTAATGCGTATAGAATATTTAAATCAATTCACTTAAATATAGTAAAACTTAAAATTCATTATGCGAGTGAACTCTTGCTTTACCTTTGTCTAGAATGTTTTTTCATTTTTATTGAGGTAAATGTATCATAATTTTATTATATAGATGGCTGCGGAAGTTAGTACCCTTAAATATATAAAGAAGTCTTCTACAAAGATGAAAAATCTGAATCGAGATGGGACATCCAAAGCAAAATTGGGGAATATGATAACTATAAGGTGAATATTAAAGACATACTCAGTTGAACTAATTAACCAATCAAAACCCCGAAACCCCTTAATGAGGTTTATAAGTGCTTTGATTTGTAGGGAATTTGTTAGGGGTTGGGGTTATTAATAGGTTTTAATGTGAAATTTATAGTAAATGTATTTAAT
Organism: Oxytricha trifallax; assembly: GCA_000711775.1. NCBI lineage: Eukaryota > Ciliophora > Spirotrichea > Sporadotrichida > Oxytrichidae > Oxytricha > Oxytricha trifallax. Next base: position 48,219 of record ARYC01002469.1, read on the forward strand.
TTAATCACTCAAAATGCACTTTTGGATCATGTGGGAGAGGTCTGAAGTTTATCTTACTTAACCACAACTCTATCTGCTCTATTGATATGTCTGATCTTGAGTTTGGTTTAATTAATATTGACTCTGCCATTTGTTTCATTGATTGAGATACTCTTGTTTTGTCAATAAATTGCCTTATTCTTTGTTTAGCATCCTTCTCGCATCTTGTAGAGTAGTATTCATTGCGAGGCATATCGCACTCTATTATTATTGCTGCTAAAGCCCACACATCCCACTATAAGTCTCCATCTCTCCAGTCTTCTCTTTCTGGATAATAGCCTGGAGTTCCCATTACACTTCCAAGCCTTGATACTTCCACTCTTAAGGCTCTGTTGAAATCAATAATTGTTACTTTTACTGGTGAAAAGTTCAACATTATATTCTCAGGCTTGAGATCTCTGTGAACAAAGCCTACATTATGAAGCTCTTTGATACCTTGTATAGCTTAGGTTGATATTAATGCAAGCTATCTATGATTTCTTTGATCAGTTATGAAATCTCTGAGTGTCATTTCAAAGAGTGGTAGTCTGAAAGCTACATGATCTTTGGCTAGGAGAACAGCATCTAGCTTTATTAAGTATTTGCACTCTTTAAACTTAGCCTGAGTGAGTACTTAATATTCATTAGTAAACTCCATTTAATATTTATCATCACTAAGGAGATAGTTGAAAGGATATACCTTGTAAGCATACTGATGATCCTTAATAACTTTCTTGTCATAGGAGTCCTCTACAATTAGGTAGCTTTAGAGAGAAGTATCTAAATCAATCTATGCAAGTACTGGAATTTTCTTGTATTATATTTTAATCATGATTTTAGTGACCTCTGATGCTAAGAGGTTGCGTGCAATCCTCACATACTCTGATTCGCTTGCCTGTTAAAGCTCAGCAACTTAAAGAGGCTCCCTTGCTTTTCTTTTGTTGAGCAACTTCAGTTGAGTGTCTTAATCTTCAACTTCTATTTCTTTCTTGTGGGCTTTTAAAAGATGCTTCTTTAAGTCTCTTGTGTGAGAGGACTGCTTATGGCACTCAAAGCAATCATACTTTCCATAACTTTGTCATGCTTTAAGTATACAGTAGGCTTAGCTTCCTTATGAACCTTCATATACCTGTACCAGCTAGATTTATGAGCAAAATCTCTCTCACACAGCTCACAAAAGTATACTTCTATTTCTTCAGTTTGTATAGGAATTTCATTAATACCTTTCTCCTCCTCTCTGTCTCCCACACACTTATTTGCCATTTATTTTCTATTATTAATTTCTATTTTAATAACAGAGACCTCAAGTGAGAGCTCTGGTAGTTCCTTATGAGAGTTCATCTCACAGCTATCACACTTTTTATTGACGCCAAAGGTAAGTCCCATTTAGTTTGATGGAAGTGCTGTTGTTTTTTCTTAAAATGTTAGCGCTCATATTTAAATTTGAATTTAAAATTATAAAACTGCCTCTATAACTGATAGCTTATATGAGAGCTTTGCAAGCCTACAAGTTTCAAGGGAAGTTCTTATAGTATGAGAGAAGAATTATGAGTGTTAAGAGACGTTCCAGTTCTACATATGGGTGAGGAAGTAACCATTTTTACTTTCAATAATAAGTTGATTATAGTACGTACCGATTTAGGAGGTGAACCTAATTAAGTACGTACTGCTTTGGGAGGTATTTTGTGATTTTATGATTAAAATTAGGGTGCTCCTAATTAAGTACTAGCTTAATTAATGCTCCTAATAAAGTACTAGCATTTTAGGAGCTGCTCCTAATTAAGTACGTACCAATTTAAATTAAAAAATATGGAATTATATCAGTAGAATTTGATATCAATCTCTCAAGTTTGAAACCAGTTCTCGAAACCTTCTCCATATCCTTCTAAGAGGTTGACATCCTATAGGATGCCCATATTTAATTAGTAAGTTTACAGAGGTGTATAGTTGAAATCAATATA
>ARYC01002470.1:0-59825 GCA_000711775.1 Oxytricha trifallax
AGCATTAATAAATACCAGCCAAAGTTGACTATTAATGCAAAGAATGCAATAAAGTTTTCCCTTACTAGTCAATTTATAAGAGACACTTGAGAGATATACACAACGATATGCCAAGGTTATATCTCAAGCATTAAAAGAAAAATGGGAAGTATGTCTGTGAGTTCTGTAAGAAGCCATATTCTCATACTAGAGACCTAAAAGTGCACTAAAAGAAAAAGCACAATTAAAGTTTTGTCTTTATTCATGACCTACAGGGAATAGATTCCTCTAAAAGAGAAGATCAAGAAACCCAGTGGAGTCTCTTAGAGTTGAAGTCTAGAAGTAAGTAAAAATGAAAAAAGCAGTCAAGAACTTTCCAGTCTCTGAGATCAATAAAATCATGGTTAAAATAGAGGCAATGAAGATTCCCATATTAAAAATTATTGACTTAAATTCTTGCCTAGAAAGCTACCTCACTCTTGAAGATAAAATAGAGAAGAGAGTCATTACTGACGAATAATATGCTTACAAGATATATCCATTCAATTACTTCCTTGCTGATGACAAGTTCCAAATGGAATTTGCTAATGAATATTATGCTCTATAAAAGGCAAAGTTAAATGAGTGTAGGCATATCATCTAGCTTGATGCTACTTTACTTGGTAAAGATCATGTAGCCTTCAGGCGTCCATTACTTGAAATGACTTACAGAGAATTCTTATCTGACAATAGATGTCAGAGATAAATTAACTAGATAGTATAGCAGATAGTTGAAGGAATTGAAGAGCTTCACAAGCTAGGATATGTTCATAGAGACTTAAAGCCAGAGAACATCATGATGAACTTTCAGCCTCTTAGAGTTTATATTATTGACTTCAACAGACCTCAAAGAGTGCAAGCCTCTGCATAAGGAAATGTATACCGCACTCCTGGATATTTCCCAGAGAGAAAGGATTGGAGAGATGGAGACACTTAATGGGATATCTGGGCTCTAGCAATAATAATAATAGAGAGCGACATGCCAAAAAACGATTACTATAGCTGCAGGGGTGAGAGAGATTCTAAGCAAGAATCAAACAATATCTCGATAAAAATAAAATAAATGGAGGTCTCAGAGAACTTGCATACTCAACTATTATCAAGCCAAGCTAAGAGAATTAACAAACAATAGAAACAATAAAACATCAAATTAGAAAGATAAAATTCAGAGAACTGCCACATGACTCTAAGCTTATGTTTATGTGAAATATATTAAAAACTCGCTTGTTATACTCACTTAAAATACTAATATTTAAACATTAAACCCCTACATAAACCTATTAAAACCCTAATAAAGTATGCACTAATAGTCTACTTTTATCAATCAAAAACTCAATCAAACTACTGAAAGGGTTTTGGGGTTTTGAATGGCTTTGAAGTAATTATAGGTTCAAATTATTTTTTCTTTTATGGGATGGCCATTCGCTTTGATAAATACTATTAACAATTGATTACATATGATCTTACAATTTATTCCATCCCAAAGAAGTTAATGTTGAATTATTTCTTTATAAAATCAAAAGTTTACTAGACATTTAAGTGTAAACCTGTATTTTTCTATTATACATGAGCACGATTGAAAATATCTAATATTTCATTTTAATAAGGTACGACATAAAATTTATTATCATCTTTATTTTCCATATCTTTCATTATATATAATGATTTACTGACAGTACTTAAGTAAGTATCATTTAAGTGTGGTTTATATTTTTCAACTACGTTTCGAATGCTTACCTTCAAAATCTTAAAAGCATTTTTTGTTCTCTCTCCTTTTTATGGATATTATTTATACATTACATATTACAAATATTAATCATATTTATCCAATTCTTTGAAAATAGGTGGATAAGTCCCTTCCATATCATGCTTAAATTTGGCTGTTAATAAAATCTCTTCTTCTTTTGACATTTTGTTTTAATCTTCAAAACACTCAATTTTTGATAAATCAATATCTAATAAACTTTTAATATTATCTTAAACATCATTATTTAAGTTTAAAGTTAGATTTTTTACCTTTTCTTAGATCTCTATTATTTGATTATTTATATTTTTTTCAAGAATAACTTTGAAATGAGAATTAAAATAAAAAATTCTTATAGTCTTCTAAAATAAGTTACTATTTATTTATTGCAGTGGTTCCTTGGTTAAATCATTATATATTAATATTTAAGATTTAAAAATGTTGCTAATAGCTCGCATTTCTACTAATGATCCCCATGTTTTGTTGAGTTTCAACCTCTCAACGTATTATTAAAATGTAAAACCAGGATTATGATTTAGAATCATATTTTCATATTTAGTTCTATTCTATATTATGTAATTAGCAACTATTTATCTTAAAAAATTATATTATTCTTCAGGAAATCTTAATGCCAAACAAAAGGCTCTAAATAAACAATTTCCATCTCCTTGAACATCTATAACATCATATTACTAATTAAAATCATTCTCATTTTATTCTATATCATTATTATGAGTTTCATCTTCAAAATCACTTTCGAGTGAATATTATGATAAACTTCCTTCACTTATTGATTACTAATTATTATCATTAATGTAAAAATCTATATCAACAAAATTATCATTAATTTTTTGAAACTCTATATCCTCTATATCTTGATCACTTTGAACATCACTATTTAATTTGAATTTCTTTTTATTTTTATCATTCAACTAATCTAAATTTATTTAATCAGTTTATTATTCTTAAACTTTATTTTCAGTTGTAAATTTATCATCATTTTAATCATTTTTATTTTTTTTTTCAACTTTTTACTATTTTTACTTGGACATTTAAGATCTTTTGCGTTTTTTTGGAGGCATTAAAATAAAATAATAAGATTAGAAAAATTATCTTTGAATTTATAAATATAATTATTATTTAATATATTGTATCTTTTATATAAAGATTAATATTTAGAATCATTAATTTAAAATTATGGGGAGGTGCATTATCTATAAAAAAAAAATTTTATTTTTCGATAAAAATTTTTAAAAAAAAAAGAGGGATTACTTTTAAAAGGATATTTATGTTAGAATCACAACAAATTAAAAAATTACGAGTTGTTTTATCTATTAAATGTAATCCATAATAAAAAATTCTTTGTTAAATTAATATTAACTTTTTATTAAAAATAGCATAAGAAAGAGATATGGTAAAGGAATTTGATTTAGGCTTTGGGAGTAATTTTTTTAATTTAAAATGCCATATTTATAGGGGGGAGGGGTAGGGGTGGTAGGGGGGGTAGGGGTGTAAGTCTAGCAAGGGGTAGGGGATCGGGTAGGGTGTCGGGGAGAACAGATTATATTATCACTTAATCTCTGGTGAGAAGACTCTTTGGGGATTCATGTTTGACCTAGAAGTTGAATCCTTTTTATAACGTCTACTGCGCACAGGCAGAACTAATTTAATTTTTGTGTTGATTGAATAATTTTGGCTCTCTAGGGAACATTGATGGACTTAATACTGACTGAATCAATTGATTAAGAGACATATTCCCTCCATAAATTAATATGGATTATATATTAATACATAAAAATTATAATTAATTGCAAAATTATTATTTAAACGAAATTTTAATAGGTTTTCATATTGTTATCAGTTTAGTTTAATGTAGATTTAGAAATATATGAAACTCCAACATTACTAAGCTACTAGAATGTTAGTTAAAAGATTGTAAAAAATTGGAGAAAAGATAATGAAATACAAACAAACTTCTTTATTTAATTAATACTACCAAATATCCAATGTTCACTATTTAAACTCTCTCATGATCTCCTTGTGATGGATGGGCCCCACGAAGTCGATAAACTCCTGGAACTTCCTGCTCTTTCTGATCTTGGCGGCCAGCGGGGCAATTTTGGCAGTATACCAAGACTTGAGCTTCTGCACCTGGAGACTGGTGCTTTCGGACATGAGACTGGTGAGCACAGTGATAGGTAGGAGCGGGCAGGCGTCGTAGAGGGCCTTGAGATAATCCATAGTCTAGTCTTCCGAGGTGTCGATCATGTTTTGCAGCAACTCCTGCTGCTTCTGGAGCTTCTGCTGTTTGGTGAGCTGGTCCCAAGTCTTGGGTTTCATCTTCTTGTAGTGGTCCTTGAGGTCCAGCTTGAAATGATGGAGGTCTCCTCGTGTCTGTGTCTTTACCTGCCAGTGCCAGGCCATGATCGCCTCCTCCTGATGGTCATCGGGTGCCGCGGTAGCGTGGATTAGTCTCGCAAATCTGGGCAGCTCCACCTTGGCCGCGAGCTCCTGAGTGTACTGCAAGATCAGGCTCAGTTTCTCTCTACACTTTAGCAACTGATCAATCATTTCTGACTTCTCCAAGCTCACGTATTAGCATTGTGTCTCTGTTGCCTTCAAACGCTTTCCATCTCGGGCCCTCTCTCCTTTGATGTTGCGAACGGCCTTTGCCTCGATCTCCTTGCGGCTAGAGCAATGCTTCCTCTGCGCTAAAAAGGATGAGTTAAGCTGGGAGTATGGGGGGGGGTACTTACAATATTATAGCAAAGGGGAAATTTTTTGAAATGGTATTGCAGTCGATATGGGGGTTTAATTTCACAGTGGCGGCCAACCAGTGGCACCACTCGATTCTTCTCAGTCTATTTCATAACGCTGGAACTTCCGAATTAGACAAGTGCCACTGGCGCCGTGATATTCGAACATCATTATTCCGAAAAAGGCCTTGGAGACCCCTTGACAATATTTCGAGATCCATATTAAAAACCCCTGTAGTCAGACGTTCTGGAGGCCCAGGTGGTTGAGGGCTGCGATCAGAGCCCGGAGGTACGCCTGCTAGAGCCACCGCATGTCCATGCCTGATATCTGCACAACCAGTTCCTAGATGTACTTGCCCAGCTGCTTCCCTACGATTGCTTGGGGTGTACCTTCCCCCTCAAGATGCAGGCCTTTTACTATAATGCCTAGTACACTTTCCTTTATCTCTATTGCAGGGTGCTTGGCGGAATCTCATGCAAACTATAGGAAACTAATAAAACTAATTAGAACTTACCGGTAGTCTGTAGGAGCAGTTTTGATGCAGGACAATCCTCCTGAGCGCTATGAGTTACCTCCGGCCATCTGTTACTGGTATCTCAAATGATGTCGTTCAAGATGCTTCATTAGTTATCAATGTGGAATTTCATTGAATTCATATGATATTGCTAAGGCTTTTGTGTTGAGTGTTCAAACTGCAATCTTAAACTTACTTGCTTATAACCCAGAGGGAGCTAACACCATTTCGTAGATCGGACTAACGTTAGAGATCAACTTACAACATTACCCATCATGCTGTAGTCATAGCAGCATATAAGGTCAAATGTACATTTCCAGCTGTTTGGTCTGAGAATCTGAAGTAGTCATAACCGAGGAAGATTTTTGAGTCAACTGGATCAACTACTCTGAAAAGCTGAATTGATAGAGCCATTGCTTTTATCCACATCTTTGCTTCAGCGATCATAGAGGCAAGCTCTGGGTACTTTGTTATGTCGCCGTAAACTGGATGATATCTAGAAGTATTTACAAACTGAGCGAGAATTCTTAGCTTGTGAAGCTTGTAAATAATAGGGCCTCCACCTCTAACCTTGGGCACGCCCTATAACGGCTCTGATTTCTTAATGTCTTAGAGCCTCGGATCTAGGCTTCCCCTTGGGTCCCAGTCCTTCTTGCATGGCGTCTTCAACTCAAATTACAGTCGTCGCTTAGCTAAGTAGCGCTCGATTACCTTCTACATTGGGGCTCAGTGGCGATGCACGGTACTAGAGTCGAAGAGGGTCTTCATGATCTCCATGATAGTTACATTGGTGTGCTTCCCCAGTCCCATGTTCTCGAGCAGGCCATCTTGGAGGCCAGCTCCAACCAGCTCATCGTCGGCTCATCACCGAGGTCGAGCTCCATCCCCGGCGGCTGCCCGGAGGGCGACAGCTGCACTGAGGGCGAGTTCGGAGGCGGGTTGAGGAGGTCTTGCAATTGTAGGTCAGGTTAAGCCATGGAGTGTTTCTTTAACAGCTATTGGAAATAAATTTTAACTCTGATTAATAATATTAAGTTTATTAAATACTAGTCAATTAAATTTGGTAGCATTACGTTTAATTACAAGGGTACTAGTATATATATGTAGGGCTTCCATCACAAATCAACAAGCTACCAAATATTAATAATAATAATAATAATAATAATTAATTCAAATTCAAATTAACTTTCTACAATTTTCAAATTCAAATTAAATTTACTCTTTTATGATTTTCGCAAAGCAGATTTAAATATTTTAATCATATATAATCATACTTTCAAGATGATCTTTTTCTAAAAAGAAGACATAGCTGTATTAATTTCCAATGGAGTATATGAATTTCCTAACATACTATAATTTCATTACTCCAGTATAATTTATTCAAAGCTTTAAATAAATGGTAGTTATTGCGTTTAAATAACATATTTCGTTATATTTGACAACCTAATGGGTTAAATTTGATAGCTGTTATTATTGTAGTTATTGGGATTTATGGTATTCATATTATTAATATTAGTGATTTAATTTTGCAGCATTTACTTCTAATCTTATTTACTGTAACTAACTGAATAATTAAGTGCCTTCTACCTCTTTAGCTACCGCTTGTATATGCATTATTATTTTTTTTTGCCATAATTAATAGATTAAAGGAGGAAAAAGTTTGATGAATTGCTGCATGAGGATAACTGTTTTAAGATGTGTTAGACTATTTTGAAAACAATTGGTTAATTTTAAAGGGAAGCCATTTTTGCTGATAAAGGTGATCTTATAATAAATTGAGTATATCATATATTTTCATAATTACTTTAAATTATTATAGTATTTAAGTCATTTTTTAGATTAAATCTATTTATCCGATGCTATGAATTAGAATGTAAGCTAGCATTGGGATCTAAAGTTTATTATATTTTTATAATCAATTGAATTTAATGAGGATCTATTGTTTGATATTATTGGTATAGCAGTCTGTTGTCAAAACCAGGAGTAGGAGAAGTTATAATATTGCTGCTCAATAAAGTTGAGGTTTCTGGTACCATTTGCATAAGGTTTAATGGGAAAATAGCTAGCTTGGGAAACTACCTCTACTGTTTTGTCACTCTCGCAAAGCTCTGTTATGATTGCTGACACGAATGGTAAATGGACTTATTGATGGTGATCTATCGTAATTAACCATTAAGTCTTTAAAATTGTTTGAAGTTATAATCTTAGATGGGTCTTTAATCGTATGGTAGCCATCTTTACTCTCGGCTCTCCTCTTTATTCTGTTATTTTCAGCATTCCTTGCTATCTTGCGTTGAAATGTGGAATATCTCTCCATATCTAAGATACCCTTTGCTATTTTTAAGATTCTAGTAGGCTGCTGACTTCGTCCCCTCTCTTACAATTCTTTATTATATTATTATTTCTCAGCATCACTGAGATTTTGTAGTTAGGTTGTCTCCTCAGAAAGTATGCAGAATCGTATTTAGGGGATCGGGAATTAGCGATGCTGTCTCCCCTATTTTTAACATGTTTCTTTAGGAGCAAGTAATAAGTAACAGTGATATGGTTGTATTTGTTAGCTCCTTCACATTTCTTAGTGTAATCAGTGTTTATGATATACTACTTTGTTCTTTAAATATTTCTGGTTCTTTTGGTTCAGGATCTGTACCAACAATATTACCTAAACATATTAAAATGGGGAAAAATTAGAGAAAAAAATTGTTCTATTTAGTAAAAAAATTTAAAATAATAATACTTCCTGAAAATTAAATTTGCAATAAATACAATTTATTAATCCTTATATGTTGTTAGATAAAATTGAGTTATTTATTAAATAATGATTCCGGAATATGCCAACAACCATTTTTAAAATTAAAAATTTATTGAGTTATATTTTTAATTTGATTAAAAAATTATTATAGATTCTCAAAGTCTCAATAATAGTCTTCCAATAAAAGTATTTTAATTTTATTTTTTTCTAAATTTTAAATTTATTTCAAATTTTTTTCTCTAAAATCAACACATTTGACCAAGTTAAACCAAGGATGCTATCTGATATAATCAATCTTGTATATCTTATCTGGATCCATATTCAATATATTTGTAATTATATCTTTGGCTTCATTAGATACGAAATTTAGAAGTTAAAAATCTACACTTAATATATTTATGTATAAGTTGGAAGTATTAGGATATCATATAGTAGGTAACCACAACTAGAGCAAATAAAAAGACTACACAGGACCAAATATCAACAATAGATCCATGATATTTCTTCTCAGTTATCATCTTAGGAACAGCATAGCAGGGTGAATAACATGCTGTCTTCAGAAGCCGCTTGTTTTATATGTGTTACTAAGACTAAATCTACTAGTTTGATTTCTTTATGCAATCAAGAAGGGAATTTTCCGGCTTTAAATCGCTATGATTAACATTAAATCTCAAAATATACTTTACAATGACTATGATCTGCTAAAAATATTTGCACGCTTCTTCTCTTTTACTCATTAACGCTACACAATGTAGTCTAATTATTCTCAACCAGAGGCGAATTCCATGATCAATTATAGTATCCGCTGCGTTTCAATAATTTCATAGAGCTGTACCACACTTAGATGTCAGACTATCTTGAGAATGTGAATTTCCCTGGACACTCTCTCAACATCAGCAACATCTATAATCTTTCTATTCTAAAGAATTTTAACTGTTACTTAATTAAATCATTAAATTTATTTGCCAGTTGATCATTATGATTGCTTACTTTTCATTAGTAATTGTGTGAGTGCTGAACTTGACTTTGCCAAAAGTACCCTCTCCAAATGATTACCCTAAAATATACTAACCAATCGTCTTATCTCTTGACTAACCCTAAACTCATTAACCAATATTATTTGTTTATTTTAGAATAATAGTATTGTAATTTAATTCTAATCAAACAATCAATCATGGAGTGATTTTATTATATAAATTCCATAGTTTATTCTATTTTTCATATAAAGATCTTAAACCTATAATTTATTAAATCTAAATCAACTTATCCAAAAAGTTAATTTAATTAAAATTAAATTTTTAAGCATTTGAAAAATTATTAATCCTACAATAGTTTTAATAAATATTTTATATATATTCAATTTTTCATTCAATTTGAAATTATTTAATGTTAATTCTTGAAGTTTGTCTAGTTTTAATTAGCAGAATCTTCATTTTTCCTATCTTTATAAAAATAAAGATTGTAAATAGTACTATGAATTGATTCAAATGCAAAATATTTAATTTCGGATAAGATTTATTATTTATTTAAAGAAATTATATTTTTAAAATTTCCTCAGATAATCTTTTAATTGTTGTTGTTTAAAATAAATAATTTATTAATAAATCTATTTAATTAGTTTAATATGTTTGCTTAAGTAAATGTTTTGCTTAAATGTAATTGATATAAAGCTTTTCTTTTTAAAGTGAAGATTCCTTTTCTATTCAAATATTTTGGACTAAATAAGTAATTATTTTAAATGTCTTTAAAATTTATGAATTTTGGCTTTATTTGTTTTGAGGTTATTAAAATACAAATTAATTTATTAGGGATATTTTTTAAATAAGAGCTTTATACTATGTTTATAAATTGGTTTTTGTTTTAGAATCAGGATTCATATTCTCTCTATCCAAATTTAATAATATCTATTTCTAAAAAAATTACATTCACAAAATATTAAAAGTTACTGAAACATAATGTCTCTTTAAACCTTTATTTTCTTAGACGTAATCACTAGCTTAAATATTTATTCTTTTAAATTATTTAGGTAATTTTTAAAGATATGGGGTTATATTTTTAGGATCAATAATAATCGCGGGCAATTTTTGTTAAAGATTGCGTTTTCTTTAACAAAAATGAAGGAAAATTTGAATTAGCAGCGATTCTCAAGTAAAAATACTATAAATATCAAACATGAAAGATAAATAATAAAATCCTAAAATATTTCAGACCAATCGTCCAAAATAACTTTATTTAAGATATTCTATAATCCTTATAAGAAGAAATAAAATAAATATGATCCTTCCTATAAATGTGTTTATCTATAAAAGAAAAATAACATAAATTATGAAGTTTTTATTAAATATTCACAAATAGTCGATTGGAGAACTGATTTGATTAAATAATTTTTGCTAATTTGAGGATTTTATAATTAAAACTTAAATCCTATAAATAAATATAAGGAATATAATTATTTAATTAAAATACTCTTGTTTTGACTGTAATGTAAGAATTCAAATAATTATGAAGAATAGACGACAGTGTAAATTAAAATTTTAACTAATTTTTGACAGTGAAAATTCTAATATGCTCTTGCTTCAATTAGAGAGGCTTAAATTAGCTTTTAATTATGACACATGAAAAAATAAACCTGAGACTTAGAGAGTGTTACTAAATTAAATTTGTTTATGAATATACTAAAGCTTGTTGTGCAGTAATATATTTTTGATAATTCTCTCCCATTTTTAGTAAAATTTTCTAACAAGGTTTTTTAATATATTCTTATTCGTCATTAAAATGCTCAATAGTTTCATAGGATCTAACTTAAATTGTTTACTATGCATACAAATATTTTGTATTTATTTATTCTATTATATAACATGAAATATGAAAGGGTTTGAATGTTGTCATAGCATCTGTTCTATTTTAATTAGACATTAACTTTTTTAAGTATGTTAATATAATTATGAATTTAAATTAATTATAATGAATTAATTTCCAAAGTGTTATTTTGTTAAAGAATTAATAAATTTAATTATTATAAACAATGGTCTTCGCTAAAGCAATAGATAATTTGCATTATATTCTAACAAATAAAAATAAATTTGCTGGAATAAACAAGGCAATCTTCGATGCAATTGACACTGATAACTCAGGTACTCAAGAGCGAGATGAAATGGAATCTTTTATCAAAGGTCTCTTGCGTAGAGTTTACACCGATGTAGGTGGTCTGAATAATTTAGACTTTGAGGAGAAACATCGCATAGTATTCGCTTTGCTTGATGAAAACGAGAGTGGAGAAAACATTTTCGATGAATAGGGCTGATTCTTGAGGGAATTGTTGAAAGAACAAATTAAGAGTTGTAATAAGCATGAGAGATAGAGAGAGATATATACTCAAAAATCAGATTAATATTAACAGTAATAACAACAGAACTGTAGTCTGCAGAAAATAAGAAATTTCATGATGAAAACGATGAAATGTGAAATATAAGTAAGAGTTAATTCCTAGTATTTTCAAAATACAGATGCAATTTTCTTTATATTTATATAATTCATGATTTAAATTTTTGAGATAAAAGAATCCAAAATTCCAAAATTTACTCTAATAATTTATTCTTATCCTTAAAATAGACGAATCCAAGGAAAACAAAGCGTTAGCCTCTATAACTGATAAAGTCTCTGAGAAAGGCGTTGCTTCGGGCTCAATCGTATGCATAAATTGAACTAATTTAATTTTTTCTTTTGTAACTGAAGAATATGGGTATAAGTAAGCAAGAAAAGCAAATAATCAAACCATAAGCCAATGACTAGAAGATGCTGTACTAATAATTTGTAAGAATACCTTAAACTATATTAATGGTCTATCTATAATATATTATAATTAATTATTTTAAATTATTAATAAATTGCAAATTTATTAATAATAGAGTGTTTTTCAGTTCACAAAGTGGTAAAAGCTTATTAGAATAATGTAGATATGGAAATGATCATCAATGGGCTACTAAAAACTTATTAAATTTATCTTATTTAGTTTTATTTTTTTTATTCTACAATTTATAATAAAAAGTTAAACAAAGAAATTTGCTGTATTTTTACATGTAATATAAATAGTTAATGAGGTACTATTAAAGAGATAAAATAGATTCTTCATTTAATTAATTGATTTTATTAATTGCATGCCATTGTTTCAAGAGTCAATAGCCCTTCCCAGACAACAATTACATCAACACTGTACTAATACAACACACTTAAACACATGAATTCTATTCTAGAAGTGTATCTAAAAATAGGGAGAAGAAATTAAAATACATTAGTTTAATTCAGTTTGAAACTTCTAATATAAAAAAAGAATTATAAGTAATCTGCGTTTTACACTTCTTATATATATATATATCATTTAAATGTCTAAATTTGGGATTTATAAATGGATTAGATTGATTTTAATTCCTCAAAAATAGTGATATTAAGTTTAAGTACAAGTCCAAGTATCAAAGGAGTAAAATACACTGAATAATCACAAAAGCAAGCCAAAAGTAAAATTATTCATGCATAATCATTTATTTTACAGTGGCTGAAATACATTTAGAAAGAGCTCAAAGCTTTAAGTGACGAAGTTGATTGGGCCTATCCTTTTTTAACTTACACATAGACATATCTTAAAAATGATAAGATTTAACTTGTAACCTATAAGCTGCTCTAAGATTTCTTCTGGGCATAGTACCAAGTATCTGAAATTAAAAGTCCAGCTTTAATTAAACTAAAAAGCCTAAAATAAGAACAGAATCCAGGTCAATTGCTCTCTTAGGAGAATAAATCAATCCTTCTCTCTCCCAAAAGTCATTAATGCTCAGAAAAACAGGGACACAGTTATGAGTCCATAGCCTGTTAATAATTTCAGCTAGCAATTAGAGCTCAAGTTTCAAGATTAATAAATTACTCATAAATAATCACAAAAGTGTTAAATTAACACTGAATTCACAACTAATTAATAAAAATAGATAGGATGCTCTCTAACTGAGCTAAAATTTTAATAGGAGAAAAAAGATTTATAAAACTTTTTGATTCTAAAATTTGTTAGATTTCAACTTCTTATAGGCAAGGTAATTAATTCTCTTTCCACACAAAAATAATAATTTGGGAGCTTGATATTAATTTTAATCTAATAGTACTATTAATAAATTGTAATCCTTAGTTTTCTTGCTTTCTTTTTTAATTATATTTGAAAATATTTTTTCACAATAATGCAAAATCTTTACTAATATTTATTAAACAGATGACAGCATTATTAAAGTTACTAAAAAATTCTCTAATAAATATTAAATTATAAGCTAGGAAAATGCTTTTAAGATCAAAGTTTATTATTAAATTAGAAAAAGTTATTTGCAAGGTGGTAATAACCACTTGGGATTTTCTGATAGAGCTTTCTACTACACTAAGGCCTATCGAGGGCAGGTAGGGGTTGCTGGGCGCAACGCATGAGGAACCTGTCGGCGGGGTTCAATCTGTCAGCGTACACTCTTCGAGTGAGCTGGATCCTAAGATTTCCCTGCATTAGATGAGTCTACTGGCTCGAGTCCAGTTTCCTAGGTAATAGGGAGCAGGATGAAGGTACGCTCTGCCTTCGAAAGTGAGAAGACGAAAACCATTGAAGCCAACGATAAGGATTTTTCTCCCACACCGGGTTAGGGTGCTGAAGCTACCACAGCGAAAGGATAGGGATTACGTTTCCCAGCAGCGGTGGGACCGGTAAGCGTTTTTCTCCATCTTCTGTTATCTAGTTGGATCTCACGAGCTCTGTCCCCAGGTACAAACTGGGATGACATCTTGATTTTGGGAGAAGACTAGGTAATAGCGAGAATGGTTTTTTCGGAGTTTTCTACTTCACGACTGCCACGTCACGGAGTTTGCCATGTCAACTCACCCAGATACGTCTACTCTACGACTAAGATTGATGGTTTGATTTTAGTATTAAACAGTGATATGTTAAATTTATTTGATTTTAATCATTAAACACACAAGATCAAAGTTTACCTTTAATTAAATATTGTTTATTAATTATTGAATAACTTCTCCAAGAGACATAATTCTTTAAATGAATATTTTCCTTTAAAAAGACAAAAATTAATCTTTATCATGCAGTGAGCAATTTTTAAATCTCTCTTCTTGAAATTTATATAATTCAAAATAATCTTATATTGTAGTGTATTGATTTTAAGGGTATAGTTGGAGTCTTATTAGGGTTAGTAGAAAAATTAGGTCATTTTGTAAAAATGAGATATAGAAATTAGCGATCATTAAGGTCTATAAATAATGGGAAATTTCTAGAATTTCTACTTAAGTAAAGATTAGAAACTAGTATTTACACTAATTTAACTGGAACTATATTATTAAGTAATTGCAAATCTCTTAGCTAATTTAAAATTAATTATAAATAATCTATTTCACCGTCTATTAATTACTCTTGTATGAACTTAATCCCAAAATAAAAAATATATTTTTTTTTCTTAAGGAAAATATAAAAAATAATTAAGAAGAATTCTATGATATAAGTGAAATCTAAAATTGTCAAGGCATTTGTTTAAAAATCTCAACAATTAATAAAAAGAAAAAAAGGGTTAATTATTACTAAAAAATGTTAGAATTTTAAGAAAAAATAATATAAGATGAAAAATACTCTAGAAAATTAACCTTCAAAAATTAGAAGAAATCAATCAACGAAAATCCAAATAAATTCAAATTTGACTAAATAATAAATGAAAGATAAGTTTTTTTTTATACTGACATATGGATTAAAAGATTGTCAGATTCAATATGTTTTAGCTGCTTTTTTCTATAGATATACCAGCAAGAAAATCATATCATAATTACCTAGAAAAATTAGAATCTAAAACTTCAAATCTAATAACTATCTAATAATAGGCGATGTTTATTTTATTTATATTACATATATTATGTAATTAATAATTTAAAAAATCTTTATGATAATTTTAAAATTATAAAGCAAACATATAATAGATGCCTGCGGTTACATAACATGTTTTTTATATTCCCTAAAGCAGACGAAATTTAAGTTAAAACAATAATTAATTAATTAGAGCTAAATTAGCAGGATTCGACAAATCTATAACTAAAGAATATAATTCACTACCTTTAATAACACTTTTACAGAACAACGTTATTACTTAAATTAATAAAACCCTTTATATTTTTGTAGTATTATACCTAAAACATATTTACAATCTTTGGAAGATCTTTTGATTAATAAATTTTTAATTTTTATCAGGAAAATTAATGAAATATTACCAAGAAAGTGCAAATTCAACAATCTAATTTATCTAAGATGATAAAATCGATAAACTAATCGAACTTAATCTATATATTTAAATTTCATCAATTATACTTTAATAATTAAATAAAATATATAAACGTATTTTAATAATCTATTCTTTTAGTAATATGAATCTATTTAAATTACTCATAAAAGTATACGATTAAACCAATTTAATCTTTTATTTTATCTTCAAAAAGAATTTTCAATTCATTAAACTAAAGATGAGAAATTCAATGAATCAATTTAGCACTGAAAAAATTAATCGACGATATAAACCAAGATTTATTAAAATCCCAATTAAGATGATAATAAGCAAAATAAAACAGAAAAAATTTAATTCGTATTTGAATAAGGTGGTTGTTAAAATTAATTCAAATTTAAATATACTTTAATTATTCTTAATATATTTGGTTGCTGTTCGCTTTACGATTAATACACTTTGTCTTAATATATGTAGGACTAAATTACAGAATTAACAAGCTACCATATTAAGAGGTTAGTTTGATAAAGATTAGTATTAAATTAATCTGAGTTAAATTTTATTCATAACAGCATCCCTACTAATACTCCATGCAATATAAGAATCAATGATTGCTAAAGACATCCTCTACAGCCCCTCGCCACTAATGCAATTGGCATCACTCTTCACGCTGCCATCTCACACTCCACATCATCTCCGCTAGAGCCAAGGATGGGTTGGGACGAGCTGGTCCACAAGCTGGCCTGGCTCTTGGACAACATCGATCATAAGAGCCATCCAGTTAATAGCCTTGTGAACATTCTGCGGATCTTCGTTGACAACAACAGCATTGAGCTCAACTTGGACTTCATCAAGCAGGACGCGGATGTCAAACTGGACTAGAGAAGCCTGATATTTGCACTGAGTTACCCTATATAATAAAGCAGTAACTCCATGAAGAGCGATCTCCCAATGCTGAAAACTAAAACTAATCGTTGCAGCAATTAAACGCAACAAGGTCAAAGGAGAGGCCCAATCTATTACATGATAAACCATCAAGTAACAACTTGCTAATTGACAAGACCTTTGTCAACCTTATTGAGAATAAGTTAATTACTCGAAGTGGCTGCTATGATCTCTAAGGTTAAGATGTGAATTCTAGCTTTAGCACCATTAATTGATCAGTTCAAGGTTTTCTATCCAGAAGATTCCACAACCATCCTCGTTTTTTATTATCTCAGGTTCTCAAATCAAACTATGGGAGACGTCCCATTAACTTCATACGTTGCTTTGACCTACTCAAAGATTAAGCCCGTCCTTACAGAGGATCCAATCACTTTCTCATAAGCTAGTATTAAAGACTTATTGATGATTACTCACGTTTGTGTTCAGCTTTTCTGATGCTGTAACTAAAGTTTAGATTATCAACCTACAACTAAATTTTATAATTGCAATATTAACGATAGAGTCCTCGCACAAGAAGTTTAGGGCCTTTTTTCAATTTTTTCATGGGCACTCAACCTAACTAGGAAGACTTGAGCAATGACTGGCTAACTCAGGATTCCAATGTGTACTGAGACGCTCAAATATACCTATTGAGAAATCGCAAAGCTAACAACACCTCTAGCATTAGAAGGATGCGAACAAGCATTCATAGAAATAACCGTAAAGCCACAGAGGAAGAGATCTCCGCAACACTATTAGGATGAAGCTCGTGGAAAAAACAAGCACTTGGCGTTCCAGGTCTCTAGTATGAAAATACACTGGCTCAAAAAGGCGTTTGTGAGGGCCTTTGTCATTGCATTGAAGTATCTTTCCCTGAAAAATGGATTAATCATAGAATATTTTCACATTTTCCCATTTGACCTATGGTCGTCAAAAATGATGCTCCCTTATTTCGGTTCTCCGAATACTTATCTAAGCCAGACAATCCACCTTCGTGAGATAGCGAGTGCCGATTAATGTGGTGCAATTTAGCTAAAATAGCATAATTATAGGTGAATAAATTAATGGGGGGATCTAAGTCGGTACCATATGAAAAAATCTTTTTTACCTCAAAATCCTAAGTCGGTACCACATATAAAAATATTTTTTTCACATTCAATAAAATTTAAATTTTTAATTTAATTAATTTTTATATTATGAACCTTTTTTAACTTAATTATATAAAGAATTTTAATGTAACAAAATTAAGAAATTAAGATTTATAAATACCGCTGATCAAATTATTCATGTTTAACAATTTATTAAGGATATCAAAATGTTATTAAAGGACTTTAAAATATTGGGATTCTTGAAAGGGATGTGTAATGCAGTGAATGTTATCTAAATATGAAACTAAGATGAAGAAAGAACTCACCTTATGAACTTATATACCAATGCCAATGATCTTGCAGGATGAAAAAATCAATTTAGTAAATATTTTTATTTTAAAATCATTAACAGCAAATTTCAACTTGGTATTTATTGGTTTTTCATTACTCTGTAATTGGATAAAGTTCAGCTTTTACTAAGTATAATTTAAGTATGTTTAACTACAATCTAAATCAATAATTTATTAGAAAAATTTTCTAAGATGTGTTAAAGTAAGTAGCAAAACAAATGGAAATTTTTCACATTTAAAATGATGAATAAATACTTAATGGAGATATTGAAGTGGACGAAAGTTTATATAATAATGGAAAAATCCTTTATGATGAAGGCTAAATTTAACAAAAAAATAATTAGTAGCAGAGTTGAGAGATAAATCATTTATTAGAAATATTTATAGCACGGTAAGCGATGAAAATTTGCATGACTTTTATAATGGATGCTCTTTGGAGAAGACATGTCAAAATGAGAAAAAAAATTAGAGTTCCTTAGCTGAAATTTTAAATATATTATTAATTACTTGAAATTTTATTGAATTTGAAAAAAAAAATTATATGTGGTACCGACTTAGGATTTTGGGGTAAAAAAAAATTTTCATATGGTACCGACTTAGGATTTAAAAAATTGAGTTGTACCGACTTAGACCCCCCAATTAATCTAATCAACTTTGCACATGCTTGATTTTAATATTAAAATAAATATATATTTTTAGGTACTCTATCGCAGATTTATATGAATAAACCTGTTTTGCGATAGAGTACCTTAATTATATTAATTAAAATAAATAAATATACTCTAATATTGCATTACTTTTAATAGAAAATGCATGTCATAATTAAAAAATACATTTAGAAATTATAAATTAGATTTTATTACTACATCAGGGAACTTAATTTAAAGAATTTTTAGTTTCTATATTAAATAATTAATTTACTCAGTATATTATATATAACATTTTTATTGAATGCATTTTCTATTAAAAGTAATGCAATATTAGAGTATATTTATTTATTTTAATTAATATAATTAAGATACTCTATCGCAAACAGGTTTATACATAAAAATTTGCGATAAAGTACCTAAAAATTTATATTTATTTTAATATTAAAATCAAGCATGTGTAAAGTTGATTAGATTAATTTATTCACCTATAATTATGCTATTTTAGCTAATTGAATGGTCTCACGAATCGATTTCCCTGACTTCGTTGGAAAAAAAGAAATCCCATTTTTGCCATTCCATAACCTCTGTGGCATTCTATAAAAGTGAAAGCTTATTCCTAACTAAACTTCAGGGCAAGAGATGTGAAAGCCGCAAGGAGATCATGGCGGAGGCTGTACGCCACATCCAAGCGTAGACGGCCTGTTTGGAGAAGAGACCAAGAACCTCATAATCGTAGACTGATAGCATGACCAGAGAAGTGAAAATTATCCAGCAGCTGCTCAGTGCCCATGGAGGCTTAACCTCATTTCCCAGTCTCGCTCATCTTATGTCATTTCCACAGTTCCTTGAATGAGCAAAATAAAGAAGCAACCGTTGCTCCCGCTCTACATGAAGGAGGAGGACATGGCTTTGCTATGGAGTGGTAAGTGATGACCTGCGCGAGACCAGATTTCAGGCACTTCAAACTGATCTCAAGAAGTCGTACAAGCAAACTCACCCTTCAACCTAAAAGAAATCGACTGCATAGTAAAGGGACCTCGCAGTACAGGACCAGCTGATCGACTAACTCAAGCAGCTCCCCCTCTTACCAATTAAGGTATATACAGCCTACTCGACTAGTTCAGCGGAGTCAAGGTGTTCAAGCTCGCGATCTGACACGAAAAAATGATCAACCCGAAGTTCGAGGAGATAAATAAGGTAGGCTCGACAAGAGAGTTAAGAAAACATAGAGGGAACTTGATAAGGAGATATAAGAATTTGTTTGATTACTGAAATAATAAAATATTGAGAGAATTTATTAATTAACTATTGGTTTTTATTTATTTATCTTTCTCTCTGTTTTTCGACATACTTTTATTATAAATAAAAATAAAACATTGTCGAACAATTTTCCATAATATATTTACTATTTTTTCAAGTATAAATTCATTTGACATTTTTCTTACCAAGACCTGATACTCTTTCGTGCTTCAAACTACTATCTTCATGTTGGACTCTTGTTATAAATAGTTAAATATGTTTTTTTTATTCGTATATTTTTTTGTAAATAAACTGTAGCTCATATAGCATCAATATTTTTATTTTAATTGTTATTAATTAAATTACTTATATCTATAATTTTATAATATTTTTAGCTTAAATTCAAATATTAATAGCCAATGTGAGCTTTTAAAACGAAAATTGACTCCCTCAGGAAAAACGACCAGAAATTAAAGTAGCAGGACTTTGTTAAAAACTGTTTATGTAGTACAAAATATCAACAAAATAGATAACTAGAAGTATCATGAAGTTGTTTAGATCACAAAAATACTCAATGTTTAAATTATAAAACATCAATTCAAAAATTTAAGATTAAAGTAAATTGTATATTAGAAAATGGTACAGGGAAATTTTATACAAAAAATCAATGATTAAAGGAAAATATTTTATGAAATCTCCATAGAAAAAAAGATTTTAATCTAGATAAGCATATTTCAAGAATGGTTATTAGAAAAAATAAACTGTAAAAATAAAAAATACAAGAAGTTTTATTCAATTACACTTCAAATAATAATATTAAGAATAGGATGAAGCCTTAAAAAAATCATTCATTATTTATTTGATGTTATATCTTGCATCCTCCTAATAAAACCAAAAAAAGATGCTTAGATATTTTATTTAATTTATTAATATAAAAAATTTACCATTAATAAAATTTTAATTAGTAAATTAATGGTAAGATAGAGTGAGTCTGACTACTTTCTTACAAAGTATTCTATTAAATTAATGACTGTTGAGGGTAGAGAAGGATTCGTTAAGTTAATAGTATTAGATGACTATCGATTTGGTTCATTCGTAATGCTCTTATGTTCCTAGGACAGATTCTACATTAACGATTTCCTTGCTTAGATATGATTCCTGTCAGGAGTTTGACTTCCTAGGTAGTAAGGATTAAGATGTGTGTGTATAATAGGTATCTGAAGTGAGTTGACACGGCAATCAATGACGTGGCAAGTCGTGAACTAAAAAACTCCAAAAAACCACCTCGCCCCCATTCCTTTTCTCCCTGGACCGAGATGCATACACCTACTCAAGGATCAAGATAATGGTGATGTTCAGTCCTCAATAGTGAAAAGATGATAAACAGAGAATCCAACGATAAGATATTTTTCCCTTCCCAGATTAAGAATAATGAAGCTACAACAGCGAAATTAAAGGAATTAAGTTCTTAGAGGCGGAGGAAGGGGCAATTTTTTTACTGCAATCTTCAGTGAGGCTGAACTTCTTGAGCTATGTGATCATATTAGGAGAGTCGGCTCTGTTTTTACATCTTTATTTTTGGCGATACTGAGAGTGAAAAAATTTTTACTAAATTATTAGTCTTCAGGAATCTAATACATGAATCCCGATTGCCACGTCAATTCATTCTTAAATATGTCCCATCTAGAGTGATGGTTTGATTTAGCATTAAATAGTTATAAGATAAAATTAATTTTAGATTTATCGTTAACTTCAACAACCTTTAATGTATTCTAACTGATTAGCTTTTTTCAAGTCATAAATTACTGCCGTGATTATTAACAACTTTGAATATATTAATTCTTATCTCATATAGAGTTAATTAAATAAAGATAGTTTTACAAAATTAATTTTTAATTTCCCAGATATGAGTTGGTGCTACTGTTTATAGCTTTCACATCTTAAAACTATATAAATAAGTATCTCTCATCATAAAAAATACCTAGAATTAAAATGATTTACTATTTATAATTTAAAGAAAGAAACTCCAAGAAAATATAAAGACAACTACAAATTGTGCTTCAGATGATATAAACAAATCAGATGTGCTCTTAGTATACTTAATTAGAAGACTCTCTTGATAAAAATTTGAACAATAGCAGATCTTATAGGCTTTTCCTATATCATTTGACTCTATTATTGTGAATATGTGCCATATAAAAATTATGTTATTGCTATTTTAGTTGGGATGTGATTTATATATCCAGTTGAATTATTTCTTGTAATATCAATTAAAAACATATTTCATTATTAATTATAATCTAATAATTCATAGAGTGGTAACAAGCAAATGATCTGAAGGTACCTAAAGAATGAATTGATCATGACTTACAAGTATGTTAAGTAGATAATGAACCTCCATAACAACAACAGTAACAAGCTTCAAAGCTAGTATGCTCCAGTAGTTGGTATAATTTTTTATTAAGGCAAGAGAATAATTAACATTGATGAATCAGCGCTGCACAAAACTGATGTGAGGAGCTGGGGCTGGACAGCTCCCTATGTTAAGAACAGAGTAGCAAGCTCATAAAGACTGAGCCAAATGAACCTGATCATTGGAGTAACAAGCACGGGGAGCTATTCTTCACTGTGAAAATGGGTAGGACTAATCAGCATTCCATCATGTAATTCTTGTGCAAGCTGGTACTCACATTGGATGAGATAGACTAGCGGTGGAGATAGAATACTGTAATCATGATCGATAACGCTCTTTATCACAGATCTCATGAAATGATGGCAAAATACGGCCTCATCAAGCTACCCATTATTTTTCTTGGGCCTTAACATTACAGTTTGGCCCCCGCAGTACTTGAGTTCTCATGAATCAAGAACAGACCTGAATCCTCTTAGCACAAGAGCTCAATCATAGTAAGTAACAAACTGTTTAAAATATTAGGGGATATTGTGCAGCCTTTATGAAGGAACTTGGCATGAACATAGGCAGAATAAACTAGAACTTTGTCAGAAAGTGCTTCTATCATATACTCATCACTGCTTTGGAATCAATATCACTTAAAGACCTGTGATGATTTTACCAACTTTACCCTAAAATATTAATTTAGGTGGCAAAAATAATGAAATCAATTTGCAAATAAAAGATATTTGTGGGTTTCTAGTTTAATATAATATGAATTAAATTTTTTCAAGTAAACCATTTATAGAATAGATAAACGGTAAATTTTAAATAAAAATTAATATTTCTTTACTCGATACGCTTTGGATTAAAAACAATCGTTCTAAATTATTTTGAATTTGAAGTACAGAAATATATAAATATAAATTGTGTTTCTTTTGGAAAACCTAAAGTAAATAGTTTGTATATTATGACTAACAAATATTAGAAAAAAGAAGTTTTTGACATTGTTATAATTCACAAGTCGAATTATTTTATTCAATTCAGAGTAAATAAATGCTAACTAAATGCTTTAATAATTAAAAAGTGATAAATTAAATAGAGAAATTAATAAAATTTATAATTTGAGAGTTCAAGGCAGCTAAAAGTATTCTTTTAAATTCATACATTATTGTTTATCCTAAATTATATATTTTATTTTCCGCTGCTTTGAAATTAAATAGATTCAATAATTAGACTTTGAATTTTTAAATACAATTTTATACAATCTAAATAAGAATTAAATTCTATATTTATTTTAAAGCTTTTTGCAATTAAATGCTCTATTTATAAATTATTGAAAGCAAAATATAGGTCTCATTGATATTATGGTTTCATTAACTAATTTAGTTATAAGATTTACATTTTCGAGCAATAAAATTATTTTGAATTTTACCTTCTTAAAATTTTTAATTCCCATTAGATAGCTTCGTAAATATGCTTTAAATGCAATACCTTTGTCTTTATTGAAATATTAATTTTATCTTAAGTTATTTAAGATTTTAAAAACAAAAAAATATGAAATTACTATTTGTATATGCCATTAGCAAATTTTGTTTTAAAAATTTGCAACTTTATTTCAACAATGTATTATGTTTATATTAAAAGCTAATTTGATTTATTTTTTTCTACTTACTTTTGACCAATATATAAATTTTATGAGTGTTTTGGTTATTTTAGTTAACTTGATTTCATCTTGGGGTACAAAGGTTTTTCATAAATAAATTACGAAAAATTAGCTGAAATAGCTAAGAACAACCTCCTTGATATATCGCCTACCCTGGCGAATAACCCACTTTGTGGGGAAATATTAAAGGTCTGAAAGAAATGTAGCCTAAGTCTATCAATCTCATTAATAAAGTTAATACATTAAATTAAATAATTATAATGATTCTAGATAATAAAATTCAATTAATAAATTAAATATATTAAATTAGTTTAAATTCGAATTATAATACTTACTTTTTATTTAAATTAAAGAATAGACTTCTTATTCATGAGGAAGACTTTTAAATTAGATCTCATTAATTTCTCTTAAAAATATCTTATTTTTGTACAAAAGTTTTACAATGATTACAAATTTATAATTCTAATAATTTAATTAATAGAAGGTTACAAAGTGCGTACAAATTTTTTATAATTTATGCATTTTTTCATATTTTTTATGGGGTTTTAATCATTTATAAATACAATATATTAATAATATTTATAGAAAATCTTAACTTTCAAAACTAATTTTTATCATGGACAAAGGCTTAGAATTTACTGTCAAGTACAAGAACTCTTGTTTAATAAGTAACACTGTTGGCAATGAAAGCTATGAATTAAATATACTAGACTCCTCACAATATAAATAGCCTTTACTAGACGAATTTGAATTTTAATTGTTACATGACACTGAATAGAGCTACTAAAACTCTAAATAAAAAGATCATGAAAATAATTTTGAAAAATTCTGCTCTCAGATTAAGAAAAACTAACACAATTCAATACACTCTAACTTTAAACTCTTGAACATTACTAAATTGATTAAAAATAGGTTGTCATAATTAAGATACTTACAATTAATAGATATAATGAGATCACAATATACTAAAATGTTGGTAACATACGATCGATAAATTATTTCCCTATAAAATAATTTGAAAAGATTTTGGACATACATAAGTACAGATCTATATACAAATAATTCAATTGGAATTTAGAATAAATTAACTTTATAAGCATGTGTTTTCCCATTATAAAAATTTTCAATAAAATGTATAAAGTCTACTAAAATGACAATCAATATATTCAAAAGCTCAATTAATTTAGACTTAAAAGTTATATTGATATCAATGATAATGAAAAGTTTAATAAAAACTCTGATTGTAAAGCTAAAGTTAAATTTGAGAGAAAATAAAAATATAATTATTAGAATCAATTAAATTAATATTTAAAAAAATAATAATTTTGTAGAGAAATAAAATAATAATTAAAGCGATGAAGATCAAAGTTTAATTTAGTAAATTTAAGAAATTTTATAATAGAAGAATTTTAGAATTACAAAGCAAATAAAAAAATTTAAAAAATTAGCTTTTTAATAGAGCTAATACATTAAACAGCTGAATTAATAATAAATAAATAAATATAAAGTTAATTAGAAAACATATAGAAAATAAATTGTGAATTATAAATAAAAGATGAAATTTGAACTTTTAAATTGAGAGAATACAATTAAATTCAAAAGATTGACGCCCTTATCTTAGAATCAAAATAAATATAACATTCTACCATGAAAAATAAGATATAACCCGAATAATATCATTAATAATATTCGACCTCAAATTTTTTTATTCAAAACTATATTTGGGGAACAAAAAAACTAAATGATAAGCTGAGCACTAAAGAAATATCTCAAATATGAACTGTGGAATGCTTTGATTAATGATTCAATCCAAATAAATTATAGCTATAAATTTTTAGTTAAAGTAATTGACCCACTTTGAAAGAGGACAGCCTGCAAGTTCAATTATTAAACATAACAAATCTATATTTGATTTAATACCATTTGATAAGTTATACAATCTGATGGATATGTGTTCTTATCGATTTACTAACAATTAAAAGCTAGAAGCCATTAATATTATGAATGCTAAAGGAAACGAAAAATGTAATATTCTTGTTTGGATAAGTAAAATGAAAACTAAACTTTGTATAATAATATTGGCTTCTATTTTAGGCATATTGCAGAATTTTGCATACTTTTTAGAAAAAAGGCCCTTAAACAATTAAAAAAGAGATCAATCAGTGTTACACTTTAAAAGTAATATACTAATAGAGAAAGCCAGAAAATCCTGCTAAAAACCAAATAGCTTTTATAAACTAGTAGAAGAAATGGTGGCTGATCACAAATATTTAGATATATTTGCAGAGAATGTAATCAAAGAGAAAAATGGTTTTCATTTAGAGACTAATCAATATAAATGCCTGAAGAGCTTAAACATTGAATCTAACTGTTTTTATTTTTAATTTAATTGAATAATATATAATATATGGAGAGAAATTTCTTATAATTTTTCATAACTTCACTTTATGGGGTTTTGGGTTTTTATCTCAAATAAAAATTTATCATCTCTCTATTCTTAAGTATTTAGCCACATTAGCGTATATATAAAATTTGGATTTTTTAGTGTTCCTCTGCCTTGTTTCCGTCGTAACCACTCTCCACGACTCTTCCCAGGAATTTTAATAAGTTAAAATAAATTATTAGATATATTTTTGAAACTTACATTTTTATTGAATCAACAGCATCTTCATTATCGTCTTTGTTTTTATTTTATGATAATTAAATTAAACAAGAATCCAAATAGGTGTTTGGAAATGAATTTTGTATTAAAAATCTACGGGCTTTTAAGAACTCTAAATAAGTCAACTAAATTTTATATGGAAGTGTCCTTACGTATACTATCAGCAAAATCATTTCGCTTGGGGAAAAATAAAATTGATTCCTTAATATAATCTTAAACAATATAAACAATTTTAATAATGTAACTAGTTCTATGAATTTTAAAGCTTTTTGCTTGTTGGATTGTTCAGGCAGTTTTTTATTTCATAAAATTGAAAATAATCAAGAAATAATCGCTAGCTGCTTAACAAACTATCTTAAAATTCAGCGAAATAAGATATAAAAATCTAGATTAACTGTGCTGAAGCCGCAATATTTATATCTATTTATATAATTTTTATTGATGACTATTTCTGAATGGATTTTAAATTGAAGCCATGATAGTGAAAATTATGTTAAAATGGGCTTGAGCTCTTTACCCTACGAATGAGGTCTATTTTGATAAATGTGTATGTGCTAATCCATCTGATGAGATATTGAAAGCCATAGAATAAATGATGATTGAATTGGAGAGAATCCTTAAGAGATAAAATAAAAGTGGAATAATCTAAACATGCTGCTAAATTCATCTACCAAAAATGAGAAAGAAGATAATAAGGATAGTAATTAAATTACTGAAAGGAAGGATGATGGATGTGAATTTTAAAAATAAAGTATAATGCGATAATAAAGTTGTGGATTTAGATGGGAATTAAGCAAGATAGAATCGAAATAGTCAAATTTAAATAAAAATAATGAGGCTTGGAAAAGAAGCCAGCATTACGATATATGAGGATGATAATGTAGATGAAGAAATGATTTGAAAATAATGATCTAATGGAGGAGAACAGATCTGATAAAGACACAGACGATGATAGTGATGAAGTCTCCAGATAGAAGCAACTGAATGTTCTAAAATGGGTGATTGGGATAACACTAAACCTGCAAAAAAGCAAATTTAAAACTGACCTACATTCTTTCAATTTGATAATTATTATAAACCTTATCTCAATTTAATTTATTAAATATTTACAATATTATATTAATTATCATAAAAGTACCAATAATTAACTGCACTAATCATGCAAATAAAGAGTTTAATAAACAAAAATATTCCAAGCCAAAAGGGATTTCAACCAGAAATTGTCTAAAAGTATATTCGATACTGGTACAAATCAAAGACTAATGTAGTGAGAAGTTTAACCAAAGAAAGTATAAGAAACCTTCTTATACTTTAATACAAATATACTAAATTAGGGGAATATTTTATTATATTTAGTAAATATGTGCACATAAAAGAAGAGGAAATTGAATGAATCATGAAATAAGAGGATGCTGAATTAGAGTGAGAACCTCCAAGAGATGATATAATAAATAAGAATGATAATCCGATGAGACTGATTTCTGGAGTAGGCCAGTTAGATCCTCCAGATAGTGGGAACGAAGAAAATGTGATTGTAAAATATAAGAATTGATTAGAGATACCTAAGGTGAGGAGACTGACTCAGATCTTGAAGATTATATCAAAGAGCTTGCGAATCAAGACATAGAAAAATCATTCAAAGGGTAATGTAATAAAACCCATTGCCAATTAAGAATAAAGTTATCGGCTTTAGAAAAAATTAATTAACTAAAATTATATAATAATTGCCTAATATTTTTTAAAATGCTTAATCTTTTGATAAAAACTATTGCCTCGATTAATTGTTCTTCAAAACATTCGAGTTTAAATATTAATGTAAGAATAATTATTTTCAATTTATACAGTAACAATTTTATTTGTAATTATTCTGAATCCCTTTCTCTATAATTAATTTATTTATTATTCTTTATAAAGTCATTAAGAAACAGAAGAGGTTGTAGTAATCACATAGAAGCTGTGAATTACGAAAGAGAGAGAGAGAGTATACTTTATCAAATAATTATTCAAAAACTAAGGAAATGCCATTATAGTATTACCAAATTCATGAAAGATGCCAAGCATTTAGAAATGTAAGCCAACATATAATTAATAAGGAAACAAAGGATTTTGAAATCAATAAAAAGGAAAAAATGACGATCTAAAGTCAATCTCTATTCAATCTTTGAAAGAGCAAATATATGAAACTTCATATTTCGTTTGCTTTAAGACTTCCTTAAATTATTCTAAAAGTGTGTTTATTGAGCCTAAAGTCACCTTACATTGATAAATCATTTAAAAGTATGAGTTTATAAAATATATGTCATTTATGTTCTGACTTTAACTCCTATTGAAAACATTCAGAGCTTCTAAATGAGACTATTCTCTCTTATAATCAAAGTGTGTTCAAAAATGATTTTTCTTTAGGAATTCTTTGCAAAAGGTTTGAAGGCTACTCAGATTATTTGAACATTTAAAATTAAACACGAAAATGCTTTGTTTTAGTTAAGGCTAAAATCATATCTCCCCACACCAGAAGTAAATTATATCTTAGTTTTATTAAACACTCTCATTCTACACTTATTGTTAAGAGTAATCTCAATTAAGATCAAAATTTATTTATATTTGCTGCCGTGAGGTTTTAAAATTAATTGTCCAAGGATAGTTAAATATTCAAATAAATACTATCTTATTTGCTTATATTATTATTTATAAAGTTAATATGATGTTGGTGGTTTGAAGTAAAATAAGTAATAAGAATTGCTAGAAAAGAATTATTAAATTTAACACGAAAGCAGCTTACTAATTTGGCTTTTTATAATTCTATCCTAAATGTATTCACTTGAAAGAATCAAAATAAGATTGAATAAGAATGATATCAAGTATTTTTTGTCTTGATGATGATAAAAGTGCTTAGAGTTAATAGAACTTGTTGTTTTCTAATATCATTTAAATTTAAACTCAGTAATACTTGTGCAGATGGCTTATACAAAAACATATAGTTCTCAAGTATTTCATCCCAAATCATGGTTTCAAATATCATATCATTTCATATTAATATCAATAAATTAGCATATGAATTTTGAAACTTTAATTAGGGCATTCAAAATGATCTGATTGATCCGCATATATATATTAATATATATATATATATATTGATTAATTCAAAATGAAAAAAGTATTACAGTCTACTAATTAAGCAAAATAATATAAACTAATTCATAAAACATCACTTTAAATGAATATTATCAAGGATCATAAAGATGGTAAGGTGATGATCTTAATAAATTTAAATAAAACTTTTAATAAAATATGAAGTCACAAACTGCTATGAATTCATAATTGTTAACTAAGATGATTGTTTATAAGTTTCAGAAATGACAATTAAATTATCCTGTTTCTCATATACTCTCTTACCTCTACCTCAAAAGAAGAGTATATCTCTTTAGGCATCAAACTATTGAGTAAATCATGAAGATGACCTCGGTGAAGTACCACTTAACTTGGCTTAAGGTGTGGAAGCAGTTCTTATAGAGATAAATCTTAATTGATATTTCTTAAAGGTCTTTTTCCTAATTATATACCTCTTTTATAGATTAATATACATGTTTATTATTTAATAAAATTTCTTCAAATATCAATCATAAATAATTAATGAATGTAAAGTTATAGGTATTTATTCGTTCTTCGAAAAAGTTTGAAAATTAATTTGTTTATTTTTTATTTAAAACATAAACAGAGGCGAAAAGAGAATAACTATGGATAAGATAAAAAGAATACTATCATTAATGATATCTAATATAAGAAACTTTAATTTTTAATATATATAGAGTAATCAAACATATTTAATCTCGCATAATTATTTTACGCCATAAATATTACTTAAAGATTATTTATAATTTTTAACCCTAATTTTATATGTACTCAGAAGGAACAGGGTGTTTCCTGCCCCAAAGCGGTAGATCCCTGCTCTCATGGAAGTTTCCTTTGCAAAATTTATTTTTCATTTCTTATAAGAATATGTGAAGATAGGGTGAATAATTAATTAAACTTATTAATAATAAATATTTCAGAACAAATTGCCATTGTTGATATAATCAATAGTGTTATATGGACTAATAATTATGTTTGATATTTAAGTAACGGATTCTAAAGTTAACAAACTTCCAATATTTAATTAATAAACTTAGAAATGTGTGGTATATTCAATAAAGATGATAATTCTGTGTTCACTAACTATCCCTAGTGAAAGTCATGATGCCTTAGTTCACTAAACCCTGGGTGATGCTAAGTACTGAAGCATCTCTAGCCATCTTCAGTGTAGATGCCGTTCATCAATCGAATAGCAGCAGGTCCCCAGTAGGAAACAGTGCATTGGAAAAAGGGAGTGGAAGCTAAGACATAATTGCCATTTACAGTAATACAATTACAAGTGCCAACATCGCAAGGTTACCGAAGAGCACCACTAGCTTTGTATTGTCTAACAAGAATGCGAAAAAGTCTTGGCAATACATACGATACTTGGGACTATTTGAGTGCTGGCAGATTTGTATTGACATATATAGAGTAGTTCTTATTGCTTTGAGAATAATAGGCACAAGAATTAGCAACTTAAATTGATCTGTTGCTTTTAGTATAGTAGCAATAACTTGGATATTAATCGTGGTAGAGAGCCTTGCATTCATTTTTACTTAAGCATCAATCAACTTCTACTCTCATGGTATTGAATCCGAATCTATTTGGGCCGAATAAATTATAAAGTAGATCTAAAGTATCTGAGTCGATTGAAAACGCCATATGTTGGGAATCCAAATAATATCAGCTAACAGTAGAGTGATTCAGGAATTGATTGAAGCATAAAAAGAAAGTAATCTACCTTCAACGCAAACCTGATCTTACAAATGAGAAATCACTAAGGCCACCTCTCTAGAATTAAGTGGAAAGACAAACTGCCTTTAAAAGAAAGGTCCATTAGAAAAATAGGCATGTCGACCTACATTTGAGAATATCGACATAATAACTATCCCTTTAATCAAGAAATGTGAAATGTACCTGAGTAAATACTATAGGAAGGCATTGAAAAACTTGTTGTCGTATTTTCTCGGCCCACAGCACACTTGTCTAAGCCGGATTATCTATCTCCCTGAGATCTTATCTGCTAATTTTTTTGGTGCTCTTGCTCAGTCTTTGAGACACGTTTTTCCCTGACTTCGTTGGCAATACTGAAAATTTGAAAAACCGGAATCTAAATTCAATACTAATTAGCAGGTTCTGAAATCAACATGTACACAAAAACTACATTAGAAGGAAACAACAATTGCATGGCACTGGCAGATAATGAGTTGTTTGCAAACAAAGATCCAGCACTTCAAAGTGAGTCTTTAATCAATCTTTTAAGCAGACAAACCAGGCTACATATAAGAAGTCCACTCTATAGTCAAGAACCTTGGCGATACATGTTAATTTGCAGCTCCTTATTGAAAGCTCCAAGGACCAGCTTGTGTGCCTCAAGCAATTGTACCTGTAGTGTCCACTCCTGCCAACCAAGGTGATCAACAATCTCTTGAAGCGAGGCAAAGTTTGCTAGATGCATAATATCAAGACGTAGAGCATTAAGATGATCAGTAATGAAGTGAGAGTATTTAATAAGGATAAAGAAACAACGATACTTTTAAGAAAGATAATATAGCAAGAGTTATTGTTTCAAAATGCACTAATGTATGTGATATTAACGAATTAATAACTAAAAGCTTGCATTATTAATTATTTTACTTTCATCCTATTTTTCACATGCTTTTAAATTACTTTAATAAATCAAAAATATTTATATTAAAATTCTAAAACATCTACTATAAATCTTTAAATATTTCAATATATTAAATGGTGGCTTTCTATCTACAAAAAATATTTAGGTTTTAACATTTTTAATAATAAAATGAAAAAAAATCTATGCAAATATTTTTTAAATAGTAAATTATACTTTAATTAAAAGTAACTAAAAAGGCATTAAAAAAATAATTTTAATTTTAATTGACTAAAAATATCTATGAATCTAAACTTCATATAAAAATGGACATGCAA
The DNA here is from genome assembly GCA_000711775.1 of Oxytricha trifallax. Lineage (NCBI taxonomy): Eukaryota > Ciliophora > Spirotrichea > Sporadotrichida > Oxytrichidae > Oxytricha > Oxytricha trifallax. The sequence goes on from ARYC01002470.1 coordinate 32,106, forward strand.
AATAAGAGAAAAGATGAAAAATAATTTCGAATAAAAAATATATTTTTAGGGGTTAGAAAATTAATATCCATAGTGAGCATGAATCTTTATGAGAGGAAACATCATTTTATTATTAATTTTGCTTTGAAGATAACATTTAGAAAGTATGATTCCAAATTTATCTCAATTTGAAGGCCCCAGAATAAATATATTGTTGATTTAGAAATGTTAATTTAATTACAAATTATTATATAATATTTTTAGTTGTAAACCACAATACTCATGGAATAATTGGAATATTGAGTGCTTCCCTGAACTCGCTTTAATAATTATAGAAACTGTACCTTCTTCTAAAGTTATATTTCCATTGTGATAAACTACAGTTATTTTCTAGCACAAGTTATTTTAACTGATTAAAATTGTATTTATAACCACATCAGATTAGAGATCAGGCCAATTAAATTATGAAGAAAAGCTAGAAGGAACTCATTACAAGATGCTAGTTTAAGGTAGTACCTAAAAATCAGGTTGTCAAAATGCTACTTATTTTTACAATTCACTGGTAATTGTAAATTTCAAAGAGGGATAAATGAATAAAGAAATTTTGAAGATAAAATCAGCTATTTCAAAAATTATTAAAATAATGTAAAAATTAGTGAAGAAAAAAATCAAATGCAAAAACAAAACCCATTAGCTAAATACACATAGGAGAGATAATATATTTATACATGAGAGTAATTACTATATTGGGCAATTTAACAAGCGAATACTATTAGTATAGTAGGATGCTTAAGAGTGGAGTCATTGAGAGTATTGGCTAAAGAGATGTCTTGTTATTCCTACTACTGAAAGATCTACCCTGCTTAGACTGCAAGCTCTCATGCGATTCATGGCCAAGCTTTAATTCCTTCTTGTTTGCATGGCATTTAAGTCTGAAGTCTTCGCTCTTGATCGTGGCTCTTCAACACGTACCACATTCTACACTTAAGAATCTCGATGTCAGAATGTTGACACTTTTGTCCAAATGTTGACAGATAGGTGGCTGTTCTAAAGGGGATGCTTCAAGATGAAGCTAATAGGGAAACCGTTGCTCTCTCAGCGGGAAGGTATAGTACAGCCTAAGCATCAGTTTCACGGCATCTATCTGCTCTCGAACATACAGTAGTGGTTAAGTGGGCTCCTTTAGAAAGTGGTCAAATCACTTCCAAGGGGAATTCAGGCATTTATGTACTTTCGGTTTTGCAGTCGAAGTAAGGGGAAAACCTTCGAATGGGGGGCGGCCAGGGGTACCTCGTGATTCTCCATGTTTTTATCTACGGAGATGGGGTCTCCGACTTAGACAAGTGTCGTAGATCGTGAGATAAGTGAGCATCTTTATTTTCGGGGACCACCCTATGCCATTGTGCGAGCGCCCTGAGGCACATTTCCATTTCTCAGACTGCGTGTATACTCCATTCAATTCAGTCAATCCTGCGAATCTCCTTAGCCTGCTACTCTTTCCACTCTGTGCTGCGCGTTTTCCTCTATCCTGCTCTATGAGACGCCTAGGCGGATTCTTCAACTATATAATGGGGTTCAAAAGAGATGGAGTGCACTTACCAATAGGGAGGCAGAGGAATCTTGAAGCAGTTTACCGTGCGCGCTGCACTCGTTAGCGTCTCGACCAATGGAGTTCCCACCCACTCTGGCACTAAAGATCTCCACAATGACTTCTTCGCAGTAAATAGTGCAGGCCCAGATACCAAGAGAGAAGGTGTAATCATTGAGTAGGTAGCAGCTAATACAAGTCTTCCTCTTACTAATACTCTTTCAGTTCCATGCGTATATACTAATAGTCTCAGCGCAAATAAAGTTGCCACATCTTGCTCTTCTTAATCACAATGCACCAAGTACTACTTGAAATACGCTTTCACCAACCCTCCAACCGCTCAAAGAGTCACGAGTATTGTCTGAATCGCTTGAGAAGGCCATATGATAGTTGGACCATACAAGGCAAATGGAAATTTATGGCAGCCATGCGATGTAGATGCTTGCAATTGTGATACAGTAAATGTCAAACATGTCAATGGCCTCACCCTCATCTCCCTCTGCATCCATGCCTGCAAGGCTCCCCGCTGATAGTACTGGCTTAACGGCATCTTCACGGGACGTCTCTGGTAAAGCCTGTGAATCTCTCATTAACCTGGTTCAGATGACTGACTAAGGGAGGCCGCCATTTATAGCTGTTATGAATAATTTCAAAGTCTGATTAATAATATTAAAAGTCTTAAATACTAGGAATTAAAATTTGGTAGCTTTCTGTTTTGTGATAGGGGCCCTTATATATATATATATATATATTAGTACTTCGTTTTAAAAATGAAAAGCTACCAAATTCCAAAAATAATTAATTAATGATTTGAATTTAAATTAACTTTTTCAAAAACTCCTATTTGAATTAAATTTACTCTTTTATATAAAATTATTTAATAGGAGTGGAGATATAATGCTTAGTGTATGATTTTTGCTCTTAATTAAGGAGATAGTGATTATAGTAATTTAATTAATTAAAAAGTTTTCATTTTAATCATTTTTTTTAAATGATTTAAATTTCTCTAATGTATTGTGAATTTTAGATTTATATTTGTATTATAAGTAAAATATTATTGGATGAATAATTAATAAGATACCTTTAATTGTAATTTAAAGACTAGATTGTAAACTTTAAATAAATCTTTATTACAAAGGGTATTGAGATGAATTTAAATTAAAGAATGATCATAATAAATAATAGAAATAAACATTATCATAAAAGCTCCTTGATTTAGTGATAGAAGTTTTACAGTATTTAAATAGTTTTTTTTTTACATATAAATAAAACACTTTCATCATAGTGATAACATTAGATTTATCTTTATTTCACTCTATTCAATCTGATCATTTCTTTTCTTTTTCACTAAAATAATACTTAATAAATTAAAATGTAATTTTATTTGTATTACCATTTCAATGAATAATAAAATTTGGGAAGAACCGTATTTAAGCCTGTATGAAGCAAAGATAGAGTTGCCCTAGTCAGCACCAATCATAAAGTTAGATATTAGCATCATTCACTCGAGTCAGGATGTTTCTAAAAAAAATCTAAATTTAAATTAAAAACATATATGCTGTTTAGACAATGAAAAATTGATAAAAAACTTTATTCACAAGAAATCATTAATTAAAAAAATACTAAAGATACAATACACTTATGCCAAAAACCGTGACAACAAGATAAAATTAAAGAATTTTCTATTAAAATTCTCAAATATATTAACTGCTTTAGGGATTATTATTAATTGGTAGTTAATTTAGAAGAATTTCTCTATTTTACAATTTTTATTTAATTTTTATTGCCAAAATTTAATTAGAATTATCATTGTATAATTTACAAAAATTTTCCAGACTGTTTTAAAAATAAATATATAATCAAATATTCTAAAAATTTATCTAACATCATTAGTTTTTATCTTTAAAACTAAATTTATGAGCTATTTCGTTATTCAGAGTGCCTCAAATTGCCATTGAAATAATTAAATATATAGTAATGCTAAGCCTAAAAATTACTTTGAATAAAAGAATTTCATATAAAAAATTTTTTATTGTTAAAAAATGAAACAATCATGATTAAAAGATTTTGCTAGACAGTTCCTTATATTTTAGATTGTCAAAACTTTGCTTGTCTTTAATGACCTGCATATGTAAGAGACTCACAATTCCACATCTAAAATTAATTGAAATTGCGCGTGAAGATAAAGAAAAAGAATATCTATCTGCTTGCATTTATTCATATTTATTTTAATAGTTCATCATAGAAAACCTATTTAAACTGTAGAAAGAAAAATCTACAATGTTTTAATATCGCTTGGTCAAATAATTTCTAAGCTCTGTAGTCTTATATTTAATATTAGAACACACCTTCATATTCGAATGTTCATCAAAGGTCTTCACTATATTGCTTCTTAATTATTCTAATGTCTTAGTAATTAGTATAAAGCAAGTAATTATCATGATTATAATATTTATGCAAGGAAATCTCTGGTAAATGATAAATTGAATCTAGAATAAATCTATCATATTTTACTTACTCAAAAATTTAAATTGTAATAAGGCTTATTTTATTCTTAATGAATTGAAGAAAATAGAAAAATTTATGAATATAATTTTCGACTGCTAGCATTCGAAGAAAAAAGATTTCAAATTAATGGATTAGATGAAAGCAAGCAATTGTTATTAAAACTATATATTATTGTAGGAATACATTCGAATTTGGGAAATTAATTTTAATTAAATAAATAATCAATTAAATTATGCCCTCACATTAAACTGAAGTTATCTCGCTCCAGTGATGCGATAAAATAGTACCGCCAATAGTAAAGTCCAGCTAATTTTGAATTCACTTTCGAATGAGCCCAAGATTGTTCAAATTAGTCAACTTTAACTGCCAATAATTTAATTGATTATTTATTTAATTAAAATTAATTTCCCAAATTCGAATGTATTCCTACAATAATGGAGCTTAATAGGTTATTTAAATTAAATATTTAGTTTGATTAAGATATTAAAATTAGAGATCTAAGATTCATTTCAAGGATAGAGTAAAACTAAAATTCCATTCATTATAATTATCTTTATAAGTAGAAAATAATCATAAAATATTCAAAAAAATATTCTTTTCTATTGTTAATCTAATATTTGAATTAATTATAATTTATGTTTTCTAATATTTTTGTATTTTAGCCATAACTCATTTTAATTGTCGAATCAAAAAAAATAAAATTTAACCTTAAATATCCTTGCTTGTTGCCCCTAATATCCGCATTTTTAGATATAATATGAATAAAAAATAGAATTTTAGCAAAAACAGAGTTTATATGTTATGTGAGTTTTGACATTTAAAAATAGATAGAAAAAATATACTTCCGATAGAAGTTGTAAGTTAATCCTCATTTTTTAATAATATTAATGAAAGTTAATTATTAATTTATATAGTGTCTGAAATAATAGGATTTCTACGACTGATCCATTTGATTTATTTTTTAGCATCAAGATCGAGTGCAATGTTTTTTAATTAGTATAAAGATGGTTATCAAACAAATGGAATTGTGCAAACAGTAAATTAAGCATAAGCCGTGGAGTCAGTTACCAAAGTTTTCCAAAAACTTTAAATAAAAAACAAATTGTTTCAGTATTTATACCACAGTTTAATCAAGCAATGCCAATAAAAATCGAGGATGAATTTAGAGGGAAAAAATTAAAATAAATTAAAGGCTTTAAGTAAGGATACCTAGAACAATAATTATTCTTCATTTATTATTTATGCTAAAATTTTAGAACTTGGAAGAAAATAATAATCTGATTAGGAACAATTAATAGTATATAAATGGAGACACACAGATGGAGTCTGTGCGCTCACAAAATATAAACGTTGTAGGATGATAAGAAGTAATGGTGATACACAAAGTGAGCACGGAGTAAAGCGAAAATCTAAAAAGAAATACTAAGATGAACTGATAAGAAATAATTCAATGGAGAGTTGGTGAATAAATAGCACTTCTTAGATACTTATTTTCTATTATTGTTATTACGATTGTTTATTTTTAATTAATTATTTAATTCACTTATTACCTATAAAAAACATCATGATTCGTTATTCTTAACTTATGTCAGTCACATATTTTTTGCACAGACAATATTGAAAAAATCAGTATTGACTACATTAATTAATCAAGTTGTGTTGTAATTATCTTTAACTACAATATCATCCAAATTTTTGAATAATTTTACTTTAATTATAAGACTATCTTCAACTTGTATATCAAGCAATCTTTAAGTTCAAATTGTTGAAGCACTAGAATTTCTATTAAAACAACTCCGCACATATAATGTTAAATATTGGGTAGAAACGGAACAATTTCTACGCTACCTTCAAATGGTGGACGCGCATACAGCAAGAATACGAAAATAATTATTATGACTAAACATGCGAAGCATTACAATAGATTCATTTCCTATTAGAAAACATTAGCTAGCCTAAGCGAAATTGACATGTTACAAATTAGCATCTATATATTTCATTGATAAAAAAATGGCATAATATACTAATAATTTTATTGCATATAGGAAGTAATTTATTTATTTAGATTTTATGAAAAAAATTGTTTTCCAAAAGTAATTACAAATTATTAATCCATGTTTTTTATCATTCTCTTAAACCAACGAAATTTATTTGTAAAAAATTAAAAAATAATCAATGTTCCTAGTGATTGATAGAATAAATTATTAAAATATATTTTTTTATTTGGGAATATTAAAAGATATAGCTGCTCATAAAGAGACTTAAGGATTCAAACTTCATTTAAAAACAAGAATAAAATCTCATGCAAATAATTGAGGCATGAGGACAGTTTTAATAGTTTATACCATGAAATAAATAGCCTCAAATTAATGAATCATTTATTAAATAATTTTTATTCTGTAGTTTAAAATCAAATCTAATTAAATATATGAGCCTAATTATCATTATAGCAAACTCAAAATAGAAAAGAATAGAGACATTTTAATAAAGTGGAGTCTATTTATGATAACTTTTACTTGTCTAACTTTGAGGTTTTAATGAAATCATAAGGAAGTTATCAAAGAGAAAGAGCAAATAGAGGAATAGGAGGTATTATGTCCTGTATTAATTTATTTAGATTTAACCAACAAAAGTTGAGAGTTAATGTAAAAATTATAATAAATAGATAAACATTATGACATCCAATGGTTCATTAAAAGAAGGATGGAAAGAATTATATTTGGAGTTCTGTGGGAAGTTCTTTTATCATATTACAGACCTTAATGTTAAATCAAGAAAAAACACAATCAAATTTATGTACTATTCTTGATGAAACTGGGAAAGGATTCTTATAAAAAAAGAAGATCTAGAAACCCTGTCGGATTTCTAAGGGTCGAGATATAGAAGTAAGTCAAAAAGAAGAAAGCAGCTAAAAACGTCTCAGTCTTTGAGATTAATAAATTTATGGTAATAATTAAAGAATAAAGATCCCTATATTGAAGATTATTGACATAGATTCTTGCCTTGAAAGCTACCTCATTCTATAAGATATGATATAGAAGAGGAATTTTCCAACAAAATTTATCCTTTGTATTTCTTCTTTGCTAAGATTTCTCGATAAATTTATTAATGAGTATTACGCTAATTAAAAGGCGAAATTGGAAGAGTGTAGGTATTTAATATAGCTTGATGTCATTTTACTTAGAAGAGACCATTATAATTTTAGGCTTTCTTTCTCAAAATGATTTATTGAAAACACATATCAGTCAATAGAGACTAAAGAAAATTTTGTAAGGTAGTTAATTATATATTTAAATGAATAGAAGGGCTTCATATAAACTTAACTATATCCTCAGAATCTTGGAGCATGAAAATATCATGCTTGATATTAAAACTTCGAAAGTACACATAATCGATTTCAACAGAGCTCAGATAGTGCAAATCATTTCTTAGCCAATGTATTAGGCACTATCGGTTAATTCCAAGCGAAAGAAGATTTAAGAGACGGAGGCTATGGGCATTAACAGCAATAATAATAGAGTGATATGCAAGAAATGATTACTATAACTGCAAAGGATAGAGATAAATTCTAAGCAAAGTATCAAGCAATGTTTAAATAAGTAAAATACTTATGGAGGTCTAAGAGTGCTTGCATTCTCAGCTATAATCAAACCAACAAAGGCAATGAAGTAACAATTGAGGATTATAAACCACCTTAGAAAGATAATGCTTAAAAACCTCCCATATTCAAAACCCCAAAACCCTTTAGTGAGATTTATTAATGCTTTGATTTGTAGGGTATAGTTGGGGTCTTATTGGGGTTAGTTGAGAAAATTTAGGTTTTATGTGAATTTTAAGTATATTTAATGAATATTAGGTGATTTAATTCAAACAAATTTTATCTGCTTGTCTTTGTTGTATCATTTGAATCTTACTCTTTCTAATGGCTCAAGTATGTCATCTAAAGATTATATATGAGAGGATAGAGCTCTCACAATTATAATCTCTACTATACTTTTAATTTCTTAGCATACATCTTCTTACTTTATAAGCTTCTAAGCTAAACTGATTGATTATTTTTCATGCTTAGTACCAAAGTAAGACACGCTTTCCATTTCTCTTTCTAATATAATAGCTGCAACTGCCCATAAATCCCACTAAACTGACCCATTTGTCCATTTCTCTCTGATTGGGAATTAACCTGGTGTTCCAAGAACCTTTGATAATGTTACAATCTATTATCTTAAGGCTCTATTGAAATTGATAATTATAACTTCTAAAGGACAGAGGTTTAGCATTACATTTTCAGGGTTCAAATCTATGAACATATCCAAGTTCATGCAACTCCTAGACACCCTTAATCATATCTGATAGTTTATCATTCAAATCATCCGGGTATCTGTTTTGATATAGAGAGTCTCTAAGAGTCATTTCATAATTCTTTGCCATAGTGCGATGAACCCAAAGCCTAATATAATACCGTCTAGCTTAAGCAAATTCTTGCAATCTCTTTTATAAGCTTCTCTTAGAACTATATATTCGTTAGCAAACTCATTCTGATACTGTTCACTCTTAATGAGATAGCTGAAAGGATATACCTTGTATGCATATTCATCAACTACTATAATTTTTGCCTTGTTAGGCACGTTTATGTTTAAGTAGTTTTCTATACAACTGCTTAGATCAACTGCATTTAATGTAGGAATATACATAGCTCTCTCTCTTAGAAACATGCTAAAAATGTATTGCCTATTGGTTGATTCATTGGCTCATATTCGTTTCTACCTCTTAAGCTTATCCTACTACTCTCTTTAAGATTCAAGAGTATGAGACTTTCTCTTGGCCGGTATAAGTTTTTAAGTTTCTTAATCTTACATTAAAAACTCGCTTAATGATGCTTCTGCTTGTGTCTTTTAACTTTAGCTGAGTGAGTGTAAGACTTCAAGCACTTCGTGCATTAATACCTGCCATCCACCTTATCATGCTTGAAATAAATCTTCGCTTTACCAGAATGTATTTTTTTAATATGGCTCTTCAAGCTCTACTCAGTTGAGAAGAAGTTTTAACAATCATTACATTCAAAGTGTTTTAACTTTTTAATTAGATGCTGCTCTTAAGTTCCTCAACATATTCAATTTATGCTTAAAGTCCTATCTCTGCTCTCCTCTTCTTATTTTATACTACTATTTTGAAGACCTCTGATTAAAACTCAAGAGTTCTCAGCTCTACCTCCCTCTCTACATAAATAATTTCTGACTTTGTAGAGGTGCAAAAGTTTAGCAATGATTAACCTGTTCCAAGAGAAACTGCTTTTCGATTTAAATTAGCCGCTATGTTTAAATTCAAATTTCAATTTCTATTATAAAGCTCTAATAACCTCTCAAATTATAGTTATTCTGCATAGAGTTGGCACCACAGCAATAATAATTGATTTTGAAGAGTTAGAGTTCATTTTTATGCTTAGTTTATAACTATAAATTTTCTAAATTCATACTTAATATTTTTAATTTTGGTACCAACTTATAAAAAAATTCAGGTTGGTACAATAGGTTTTGAACCATTTTGGAACTTTTCCATTAATACCTTATTAGTTTAAAACTAGGTACTAATTAAGTTTTGGTACTAAACTTAATTTTTTTAAATAAGCATAAAGATAAAAATAATTACAAATATTATCTGAAAATATTAATTTATATCTAGTTTGTTAATCTTATCTTTATCTGTGATAAGTCACTTTTTCTCTCTTTTCATTCTGTCTGATTCATTTCCCAGGAAAACCCATTTGTGCCTTCTATTTATAAAATCCCGAATATATCCAACAACAACCCATAGGGACTTAGCTTTTCTATCATTTCGTAGATTTGAACACGCTTTTAAGATGTTTGTCTTCTGTAATCTAGAATTCCGTTTTTTATCTTTAAAGATTGAATCGCTCTTCTAAGTATTTAATATCTCCCTTAACTTCGAAAATGCATTCTTCTACACAATGTGAAAAATATCTTCCAATTCCATGAATTATTGTCTCCCAGTTATCTGTCTTGAACCACTCCAAATAAGTAGCAATTTTGTAACGTCTCCCCTCTAAAAATTTCTCACACATTTATCTTTTTGCATTAGTAGTCCATAAAAAGAAAAAGCCTTTTTCCTATATTAGTTCAATGGGCATTGAAAAATATTTGTTCCTCTGACATGGTTGTATGGTAGATTTATGCAGGTGTCAGGGTGGGGTGGATCACACATCACAACATCATATAATATACCCCCAGTTTAGTTACAAGTTTAAACTTTTTTATTTCCACAAAACATTATGTAATTTCACATCTCCATTTATCCCGTGATAAATTGCATCTTCATGATCTTTGGCCCTTTGATGTTTGTTAAGATCTTTTCTATACTTGTTTCTTTTATTGCAGCTGCACATATGTTGATAGTTGGAGATTTTAATCATCTTCTATTTCTAATGCTTTCTTTTTACATGCTGATAAACATTATCAATTTCGATAGACTTGTCCTTTTTCGCACAGTTTTTGTAAAATGGGCACTTGTACTTCCCCTCTCTATCTTTGATATATTAAGGTTGATCTTTCAGCTGGTTAATTTTCAGTATTCGCAAAACTATTTGTAAAATAAAATTTTCATTAGTTTATTTATAATTATCTACTTGTAATTAAATATTAAAATCTAAATGTCAGTTCGCGCCAATGGTGCTTACATTTATATTATAAACAATTGGTCAGTTCGCGCTCTTAAAATCTATAAGTTTGAACTTATATCCTAATTTATTTATATTTATTAATTTTAATTAAAATTGTGGTTTATTAACTTATACATTATTATTAAAAGTAATCTTAAATTGCTTAATTATCTCGAAACTTACTTTCGTTAATATATTTCACAATAAACCTTTTTAACTGAAGTATTGCTTAATATTTTTTAAATTAGAATTAAAGTTGTAAACTTGTTCATTATTTATATTTATCAGTTAATAAAATTGAATAGTTATTATAAATTATAAAGAAATTAATTTAACCAAACTTGTTCACAACCTCTCTCCTTTAAAATATACTATAAACAAATTTTAATTTTAATTTATATTTTTCTACGACTAATTTTCCCCCATTTTTTTCTTGAGTTTTATTATTGTTAGGTTTGATTCTTTTCAAATTAGGGTCAAATTTATAAATTTAAGTGATTAAGTTAGAGCACTGCTAAAAGCCCCTGAAACCCAGTCTATTTTAACCTATAGTATCTCATCACCAATCATTTTTAAATGCGACTTTTTTGTAAAACACGGATCTTTAATGTTAATTTTCTTTTTGACGATGGAATAATACGTTTCTATCGAGGCCATCTCAAAATGATAAGACCCTAAATAAAGAATGCTTGTTTAGAGGAGTCTTATTTTTCTTAAAATTTGTTGGCTTCAATGATATGCGGTATTTTTAGCATAAACACCACTTTACTTCTCCAATTTGGCAAACTACTGTCTAGGTAAATACATAAATTCAGAAAAAAATGGTAAATACTAAGTGTATCAGTTCTTCCAATGTTAAGTTAGTAGTACACATCACCAGAAGTAAATATTGCAGCTATCAAATTTACATTATATATCTTTTTAATTAATCTGAATAATTTTTTACTCCTAAAAAGCCCCAAGATTATAGGCAACTTGATATGCTTAAATGCTGCTTTCATCATCATTTATTATTATTTTTTCTTCAAAAAGATATTCAACAAATTTTTAGTAGTAAAGTGACGAGCTATTATGCAAGCTTAATTATTTGTTCTTAAATCCAAACTTTAAAGGTTTTTAAACGAAAAATTTTCGTCTATTTTAAATAGTTTTCTAATTTTACTTAAAGTAACTCTTGTTCCCAATTTCTTAAATATTAATTCTTGATTTTATTTGACTGATTTTATTATATTTGGCTTTCTTAGCTCACCTTAAATAAAATTGCAAATGTAGTTTTACCCCTCTTATTCATTAATCGCCCTCACACTTTCTTTATCATCAATAGGGTTGGGTTACTGTTTTATTAAGTCATCCAATTAGTATCAACTTATTTTAAACAATTCTGTACTTATGTTTTATAACACTCTTTTCCATTTAATAGATTGATGATGCTTTAGATTTTTTATAATTTATCTTGGTTGATTTAGCGGATCAAGCATACCGCGAGTTCTTGATATGAGTTGATATAAATTTTGTATTTTTATTTAGATTCAAAATTTTAGTTGGATTGCTCTTAGAGTCTTTAAGAAAGAAGTTTTAATCTAAAAAAGCTTAAGCTTCTTTTAATAGCTCTACCTAATCAATTCCTGTAAATTGTTGAATCTTCTAAAATTGAATATGACAAACTAATGCTTTTGTAATACAAGCTCTGTTTCTCATTAAAAATCTATTTACTCATAACTTGGTCTAGCTAATAAAAATAAAGACGTTGCTTCATTTCTAGTGTCGAATGTAATAAACTTTGGGCAATCTTAACTGGTCTTTAGCAATTCTAAGTTTTCAAGCTCTTATATAGTTCAATTTGAGACTTCGAATGTTTTAATTAGACAAATTTCTTAACTAGCCAACTTTATTAACTGAGTTGTTTCAAATTTATAAGGTAAAATTTTTGAAATAAAAATCAACCAACATTTCTTAAATACAAGAACGAGATATATAATTGTTTTCGTGTTAATAAATTTAATCTGCAAACTAAAAGTAATTAGGGTTTTGTCTAACATCCACTCTTAGATTATGATACTTTTTCTCTATTATAATAGTTATCTCTCCAGTTATCTACAGTAATCAGTGCAATCTTAGTAGCACGAGTTGGTGCCTTTATGATTAGGACGGTATTGTCATGTAGTATTTCGTGTATCTTTAAATTCCACTAATATTCGCGCGATTTTCTTGTATATTTACTGTAACACCGACTATAACAGTCTACTGTTTAACATCTGTAACAACTTTAAAAATACAGTATCGCAATATTTTGAATTTTTTTAAACATATAAAGTGTTGTTGTGACTAACTATCTTCATGAGTATTCTTCGATATTTCAGTTTTGACTAAAATGTTTCTGCTCTTGCAGAAACTTAATTATTTTAAGAGATTTCTTGTTTGTGAAAAGTGTTTTAATTTTAGTCAAAACTGAAATATCGAAGAATACTCATGAAGATAGTTAGTCACAACAACACTTTTTATGTTTAAAAAAATTCAAAATATTGCGATACTGTATTTTTAAAGTTGTTACAGATGTTAAACAGTAGACTGTTATAGTCGGTGTTACAGTAAATATACAAGAAAATCGCGCGAATATTAGTGGAATTTAAAGATACACGAAATACTACATGACAATACCGTCCTAATCATAAAGGCACCAACTCGTGCTACTAAGATTGCACTGATTACTGTAGATAACTGGAGAGATAACTATTATAATAGAGAAAAAGTATCATAATCTAAGAGTGGATGTTAGACAAAACCCTAATTACTTTTAGTTTGCAGATTAAATTTATTAACACGAAAACAATTATATATCTCGTTCTTGTATTTAAGAAATGTTGGTTGATTTCTATTTCAAAAATTTTACCTTAACAGTTGTCTTAATCTCTATCATTTTCTCTTTAATAATTTTATTAGAAATCTATTTTTTCTTCTTCAAATGAAAACTCAAAGTCATTACTATAGTAATGTCTTATATCTTTTTGTTTTAGTATTTTTTTCATAAATTTTATCCAAGTGTTTTTGTTAAGTTATTAAAGTTTTAAATAAATTCATTCTCTTATTTAGAATTTATTCTCTTCAAGAGTTAATTAATCTTATTAGTATTTAAAAACCTATAGATTAATTATTAAATAATTTAAATTGAGGTTATTCACTTTATACCTCAGATAAGCAACTTATATCAGAAATATTGTGAGAAATGGAAAGCAAATTACAATAAGTTAATATTCAGTAGATAAAAGAGTAAATTGGGAGTAAAAAAGAATTATATGAATTATTAACTCAGGAATGAGCTGCTTATTTACCAAAATTAAATTGCACAAATGTATACTTCTTCAGAGATATTATCGATGAAATTAAGAAGTAAGACTTTTTAAGCTTATGATTATAGTACTCAAAACGTAATAATTTGGTACTTTCAGCAGTTCCTCAGATAGAAGGATTAACTTCTGATGATTTTTTTGCATTTACAAAAGTAGACCCGAATTACTAAAATATTTGCCAAAGCCAGTGTGACTGACTGGCTCCAGCTTGACAAAAGATGGATTTGTGATGTTTTGCTATCACTTGACTAAGAAGGAGTGCTATAAATGATATAAGATGCCAAATTAAAACGACGAGAAAACTAGACTAGTCATAAAACATGATTGTACATATGAAGCCAGAGTTTGCAAATGCACTCTTAAAATAGTCTTAATTTCAGTGGTAAGTAAAATTTATTGTAATTTTTTTCATATTCATAAGGGTAGATCGCTTACCTTATGAAGCAAAGTGCGAAGCGTAAATCGAGAATGCAACCCAATGAAGAAATGAAATGAAATGATATTTCATAATTACCATCCAAGAGAAAGTATTTAGATGAAAATAAAAGAATTAAGAATGAAGTCAATCAAATGAAAGATGAAATTGGTGACTTGATCAACTACACGAATTTAGTCATTCAACTTCACGACTATGTGATAATAGATGGTGAAGGCAAACCTTAAACATAGAAGTTTCATAGCAGAATAACAATTTTTTATTCGAGTTAATTACCTAACTTAATTTAATTCTAAATTATAAACTCTAAAATCAAAACTATAGCAAACTCTAGTACAAAAATAATGCTTTTAGTTTATTAATATGATTATGCTTATTATTACTTATTACTTGAGTATAACGAACTTTCTAAAAGAAAAATCAATAAACTTAGAAATGAAATTATAAGGTAATTTGTGTAGTTTACAATATGTAAATAATATTTCTCAGAACTTTATAATTATAAAAAACTACTTCTTGAGCTTAAATAGTGAAAAGAATAGGTTAAAAATCTCTTCATTAAAATACTAAAGCAATTTATATATGTACCTCATATTTCGAGTTGAAACGCCTAAATAATTATCTTATATAAGTAGGGTGGTTTTACGAGGGGTTTTATTATTCAAAGAGTGGCCTTATTTCAATGTCTTATCAGAGAGTTTAATTAAATTGTTTTAAATTTATAGGATTATAAATAATAAGTGTTATAATGTATGATTTTATTATAGTTTGTTATAGTTGTTATAGTTTGTTAGACTTTTTAATTATTTAATGAACTATTTTTAGTAACTTATTTAATAATAGCAGTTTGAGTAATAACACAACAAGGCATTTATGTATCGAAAAAAGAGGATTCTAGATTGGTAAAGTACAAGTTCAAGAATAGACTACTAATAATAGCAATTTCTAAAATTAGGAGCCACAACTAATATTTAAGCAAGTCAATATATAAACAAATATCGATTAAGAATGAGCATAAGTTTTAAGCACAAAAAAAATTAAAAGGCCAAAACCCTTTTAACTAAAATTTCTGATTAGGAACTTTCAGACTACACTGCTGATTTTTTTTGATGATCAACTTAAAGAACTAAAACAAGAGAAATCGAGGATTAAGATTATGAAATATAAATAAAAATAAAGCTATTTGAGAGCAAGTTTGAATAATTAATCAAAATTGTATATATATATTTAATGTAAAGATGAAGCATGATCAAGTCTTAATTAGTTCAGAGTATAGTGATCTTTTACCATAATGTTCTATAAGAGTGTCGACACATCTTAGAGATCGGTGATAGTTTGAAATCTCATATTTCATGCATCAAAGTAGCTGATCATATCGTTGTATTGTTGTAATCTCGATCACATCTCCTTTAAGACTACGATTCAGTAGATTCATAGAGAGGTCAAACCTCCATTTTTATTCTTTAATTTTTAATAATTTTGACAATCTTAATTAACTTAATTAGGCTGATTAAAATGTTTCAAGTTTTAATGCTTTTATAATAATTATCATTTTAATCGTTTTAATCTATAAAGAAATTTTATTAAAGATGTCTGATTTAATTTTTTATTAAATGTGTTAAATTAAAGCACAGCCTAATTAAGTTAATTAAGATTGTCAAAATTATTAAAAATTAAAGAATAAAAATGGAGGTTTGACCTCTCTATGAATCTACTGAATCGTAGTCTTAAAGGAGATGTGATCGAGATTACAACAATACAACGATATGATCAGCTACTTTGATGCATGTAATGTGAGATTTCAAAATAGCACCGATCTCTAAGATGTGTTGACACTCTTATAGAACATTATGGTAAAAGATCACTATACTCTGAACTAATTAAGACTTGATCATGCTTCATCTTTACATTAAATATATATATATATACAATTTTGATTAATTCTTCAAACTGGCTCTCAAATAGCTTAATTTTTCTTTATAAAATAGTAAGGCATATTAGGGGAAAAATATATAAAAATGGGAAATTTAATTACAAAAGAAATTTCATAATGATAAATTACAACATCATCGAAACTGGCTAATAACAACCTTAAGTTCCAGAAAAAGCGAAAGTAAATGATCCACTCCTGGAAAATAAACTGTTACAAAATAACTATAAATTAATAAGATGTAAAAGTCAGTTAAAAAAATAAAGTTAAGCCCATTAGCATTAGCAGCGATTAAGGAAGTAATAGTTCATAAGAACTACCACAGAGTAAATAGTAAATTCACTCTGGCTTATAATCATTACTCATTTTAGTTAAAACTGAAATTGAAGAATTTCAAACAAAGTCCGATACTACTTTTCCAGAATTAAATTAATTAGAGGAAATCGTAAACTACTAGTTTCAACGATTAACTTAATTAGCTTTGAATGACATGAGATAAAAGTTAATGGCCTAATTGCCTGAAATTTTATAAGAACAACTTAATGAAAAGCTTGACTAAAAACTCTAACTTAACAATGAATAATTAGCAAGCCTTCAAAATCAGTTAAATGGGATTGACATCAAAATGATATAGTAACTAATTTAAGATGGAAAAGATGAAATTCTAAACTCAAATTAGGTGCTTGTTAAGGATATAAAAGATTTGGGGGTGGGAAGTTTCTTGCATCGGTTATGATATAAGAAACTTTTAGTGAAGTTTCCTGCACTTTTTAAACTTTTTAATTTTAAATTTTTTTATTAAATTAATCTTTATAACAACTATCAACCAACTTCAGGACTAATTTTATTGTTATAATTATTCTTCAATTAATTAATCAATAGTCAGTATCTCTCTTCGGATTCCAAAGACTCTTACATTTTTTATCCTATATTTATAGGTTCTGTCTCTTAACCATTATATAGCTTTACTTTAGTAATTACAAACATTTTATCCAATTGTTATTGTAATTCTGATTGAATTTATTTTGTTTTTACCATGCATATATAATGTTAGACTTTATATTCTTGAACTACTTCAATAATAAACAATATATTCCTAATATTTATTCGGCCATAAAAATATTAGATTTTATAATTTATGTAAAATTTATTAAATTTTACATAATTAAATTACAGCGTACAGGAACTTCTCCAAAAATTGGAATTGCAACATAAGAATCATTAGCAAATTAGGTCAAAAGGTTTACATAGCTTTATCAAAACCTAAAACAAGTTATTGATGAAAATTTAAACTTATTTAACCACTTAAGTGAATAGGTGAAGTTATTTGAAAATCAAATTTCTTCACAATTAAAAGAAAACGAAGAAAAATTAAAAGGTTAGCAATTAAGCTTCACAAATATTTCGGATTAAATAAATACAATATGTAATGACCTTTAAAATAAGTTTAATAGCAATTTTGAAATTCTAAGTAACAATATTAAACAAGCAAATAATAGAGTAACTTGTATTGAAAAAGATGAATTAAAAAATTATATGGGATAAATTAATATTAAGCAATTAAAAAGAACTTTCATAGTAGCTAGCTCAAACTGCAGCTGAGTAAAGTATTAATAACATCCAACAACTGATAGAATCAGATTTATAAACAACAATAAAAAGATTCAATTCTTAAAACACTTAGCCAAATTTGTTTTAATTGACGGGAAGTAATTTATGTATGACAATATAGGGAATAAATTTATTTAAATATAAGAAAATAACTATTTATGATTTCTACTTTAAAGGTATAACATATTCACTCACTTTTTTTAAATTACTTAATAATCTCCATGATATTTCAACTCTAAATGACTATGGGGTTTATTAAATTGGTACCAATTAAAAGTAAACTGATTTAGTACCAGTACTAATTAAATTTAAACAAATTCAGTACTAATTTAATGGAACTAAATTTATAAAAATGGTGCTCTATATCTGCAGTTTGTCACAGCTTCTGATAGCTTTCTCCACGTATCTTTACCAGATTGACCTTCTATAAGATGCCCATATTTAATACTAAGATTTTAAACAGTAGGATTCAGAACTCTATATAATAAAATTTGAAATTTATTAACAAGATAAGGAACAATGATGGAATCTATAAGCACTGCAATGAAGAGAGTTGAAGCTTAAGAAATGATCTCAAAATTTAGATGTAAAGAAGATCTCTATCGATACCTCAGTCAACATGGGAAGCATGTAATATATACATAATCATATACTATAGTGGATTATTCCTTCCAACGATGTAAGGTACCAAAATTTCATTTTTAAAAGCTATACTCTGTGATGAGAAGAAAGCTTTCAAAAACAACGAAATTAAGTTGATAGAAATACCAAACTACCCAGAGATTTCAGCCACTAATCTCTAGGAGGATGCGATGATAGATGAATAGTTGGTAGTTTATCTTCCTACCAAGAAACAACTCTCTAACAAACTTCCAGAAAGGAGCTTCTTCTTTGGTGTTCTTGGCACTTTAAGAGAGAGTTATCTCAGAGAGATCATTGAAGAAGCTCACAAGAAACGCTATTCTATTTCTCCTGAAGATTAAAAGAAGCAAGGCATACTAATAAGCGAGACCTGGCTTGCTGAGCTTAAGAAGCATCCATCCATCTCTAGAAAGCTTTGATTCATAAATTTGTAAGGAAACTTGGAACAACTGGTATATTCCTAATGAAATTGTATGCAAAGATTCACAGAGAGAGAAAGTCATAGATTTTTCATGAAATGAGCAAGAGGCTTTATAAGGATGTTTAAAAGCCAGATGAATTGAGCATAGATGCATGATCTAGCACTAATAGAAGTAATATGGGCCCAAGCAAGCCATAAAAAGAGGAGAAGAAAGAGAAACCAAATCCCTTTATTGGTTAGTTTAATTTGTGAACTTATTAATTGATTTAGATCTAATACTTATTTATAAACATTCATTCTTCCTTCTATTGCTCAAACTGTTGTCTTATGTATATTCAGTCTCTTGCAGATACTCTGAATCAATTCTACTGTATCTATAGGCAAGTCATGCATAAGGTGATACAGCAGCAGTTTCTTGTAATGAGTTTTAATTTAACTCCAATAGAATTCGATTCCATTAAACTGTGGGCTATTGAGAAAATTATATACAGGAGTTATGTTTAACTCTTCATAAGCTTTCTTAGAGTCCTTAGTCTTATGAACTGAGAGGTTGTCAACAAACAGAATGATCACTTAAGGGTTATATTTACCTCTTAGCTTTGCAAAAACTCTATATACTGCTCTCGCTTAATAGAGCGAGGTTGAATAACATAACTTTCTAAGCCTGAATCTTCTCTAATACCAGCTAAAATTGCATGGGTGACAACCTTCACTTTTTAGTCATAAACTTCTATATTATCATACTTCTTGTACCATGACTTATTAATAAAGGTGTTGAAGGTAAATACAGCTTCATCTGCGTGTATGAACTTGATGTTATTAGTAATAGCTATCTGCATTTAATCATATATAGAGTTTAAATTATTACTATAAAATGACACTTTAAAATAAATCACTCTCTTCACTCTGTAAACAGTCCTAAAATTAATACCATTGCTTCTATAAATATTGACTATAGTCAGGAAACCTGCGATGAAACATTATAACTCGCTATTCAAGAGGAAAGTACAACTCGCTAGTCAAGAGGAAAATGTGCCCAATACTTCAAATCTTTGAATCGCAGAGGTAGTCAATATGAGCCTGAGAGAACTTTTATTTTCTTGCTGGATGTTTTCAATTATCAGATTTATAATGCTAAACAGCTAGCATGCAGTGATACCTAAAAGTTGAGGCACTCTTGTGTAAGAGCTTAGCTATAGCTGCATAATTTAGCACTGGTTCGACTTAATCTATATTTATAATTGTACCATACCTAAGCTATAGCAGTAAATCTAAATATTTCTCATCATAAATAGACCCTAAATTTTGCTAATTTATATTTCTCATTATACAAATTGGCCTAATTTCTCTACTAACCCAAATAAGACCCCAACTATACCCTACAAATAAAAGCACTTATAAATCTCATTAAGCGGTTTTGGGGTTTTGATTATTGTAGGAATACATTCGAATTTGGGAAGTTAATTTAAATTAAATAAATAATTAATTAAATTATTGGCAGTTAAAGTTGTCCAATTCAAACGATCTTGGGCTCATTCGATACAGAATTCAAAATTAGCTGGACTTTTTTATTGGCGGTACTATTTTATCGCATCTCTGGGCGGTATAACTTCAGTTTAATAAAACACCTCTAAATTCAATAAAATTGTACCCTCACATTAAAGTGAAGTTATCTCGCTTATTCGATGCAAAAAAATAGTACAATAATAATAAAGTCCAGCTAATTTTGAATTCTCTATCGAATGAGCCCAAAATCGTTCAAATTGGCCAACTTTAACTGCCAATAATTTAATAAATTATTATTTAATTTAAACTAATTTCCCAAATTCGAATGTATTCCTGCAATATTATAAAGCTTATTTTACAATGAATTAATAATAGCTTGTTTGTTATAAACATTTAATTTAATAAAATTTAAATCACTATCCTACATAAACTGTAATAAAACCCCAATATACATACCTCAATTGCAGTATTTTATTAATTAAAATACCAATTAGACCAGGCAAATGACCAGAATTCTTATAATTAAGCGTGTTTGAGATATTTTTCATAAAAGTAATTTAAAGCTGAATATTATATATAATAATTACTTGAATTAATATTGTTATGTTATGATAATTCAATAATATTAAATCTTGTGGTATTTATAAATTAAAAATAAATATTTAATAAAATTTTCTAAAGTATCTATAACATTAGGTTATGTGAATTTTAATGACTAAAGCTAGACTTGTGAGAGATTATCTTTAATTGATGAATATATTTCCCAATAACTAGCAAAATACTTTATCTTAAAAAATATCTTTGCATTTTTATTATGTAAATAATACTTGGAGCGAGTATTCCAACTTTTACTATTTTGAACTAATTTCAGAATTTAATTTCTCGTTTAATATAAATCAAATTTTTATATGATAACAAAAGTTATTTATATAGGTATGTACTTTATGACTACTTTTTGCTAATATTCAACTCAAATTGCTTGCATAATATGAGCAAAAACATATTTAGCAACGAATAAATGAATAAAGATGATCACAGCTTATTAAATGGATCAAACAGAGGCCCCCCCCTTTTTCTATTTAGATAAAATATTTCTCAAGAGATGTTTAAACTAAATCGTCGGAGAGAAATTAACTAGGCTAGATTTCTAGGCAATAATCAAAATATTATCAACATCAATCATGATTTCATGTTCAAAATAATTATAACTAAACATAATACATTAAATAGATATATATATATTAAACACTAATTTCCTGAACTTCGCCTAAATCTTTAATTAAAAGTAATAACTTACTCATCTTTAAGGCTAAAAGCCGCTGAACTTTAATATAAGAGATCAGATCAAGATCATTGATGCTTTATAAAAAAAAGTTGTAAAATTCAATAATAATTGGTATTAATTAAGTGAAAACAACTGCGACTAATCATAAGTAACAAATTAATATTATCGATTCAACAACAGCGGTGAAAATAACCTTAGCAATAATCACATGCAAATTAATTATCAGGATCTGATTCCACATACGTAATGAGATCCTTCTTTTATATAAGTTGACAATATAAACTATTAAAACATTTTTATCTGAAATTATATTAAAAAAATGCTCTAGGCATCAATTAACTTATCATAATTATGCAAGATTGAAAGGATAAAACATTGGTTTGAAGAATCAATCAAATAAGGTATGTGCGTTTATTGAATAAGAGATGAAATGGGAAGATAATACTGAATAATTTACAGATCAACAAATTTATTATCGAGATTAAAAAACAATCTGACTTTCATAATCTGTAATCATCAAGTAAATAGTAAACAGAGCAAATTAAACCATGAATAAAAATGATTAATAAACTTTAAAATAATGAAAGCTTTAGATTATATCATATATATTTATATAAACACCAAATTCATTTAAGAATTAAAATAACGTCATATTTCTAATTAATCAAAAATTTAATTATGAATGGCAGCAGAGAGTGAAAGAGATACATATATTAGAAATAGATATATTTATAATCCTATACGAATCTTCAAAGAAAATGCCCCATACCTGGAAATTTTAAAGATTTAAGGACTAGCACTCATAAAAGAAAAAACTCAGCATAACATAAAGATAGGGTAGTTTGACAACGACATCTTTCATAAATCTTCGACTACTAATTTGAGTAAATTATTTTGAATGACTTTTTTATTTTTTGATGAGGCTTCTCACGCAAGTTTTCTGCAAATTTGCAGCTCTTTGTATATTTAAAACTCTAATTTAAACCGTTTATTATGAATTTTTTTAAAAATTCTTTAAAAAATACTTATTATTTGTTAATCAAATCAGAGCATTGTTTATATATATAGTTTTATAGAGATTTATTGAGATTTTTAATTTATGTAAAGCTATTAATTCCTAAATACCAAAAATTAAATATTCCTTTAGTGAATTACAAGCTTGGTCTATATTGAAATAAATGGATAATTAAAATTTATTTTACCATAGACATACAAAAGCAGTGGATATCAAAAATTATATATCTGCAATGAAAGCTATTTAAAATATAGTTATTTACAATAATGATACTAAAATTTTAATGAAAACAAATTATTAAATGACTAAACAGTTTTAGTTGATATAATATCAGTATGCACAAATAAAGTTTTATAAATAATTGTTCGAAAAAAGCGTGGATTCAAAGTTGTAATTTAATAATTAAATTAATAGGTCTTATGAAAATTGTACATTTGATTGTTAAAAATATTTCTGTAAATATTATATATGATGTGGTCAATAATATTTAAGTAAAAAGAATCAATTGTAATTCTCATTGATAATCAAAACCCCAAAACCCTTTCAGTAGTTTGATTGAGTTTTTGATTGATAAAAGTAGACTATTAGTGCATTCTTTATTAGGGTTTTAATAGGGTTTATGTAGGGTTTTAATGTTTGAATATTAGTATTTTAAGTGAGTAAATGAGAGGTTTGGGGTCAGTTTATGACAGTGATTATATAGATTTATTGTTTAAGTTGCGTTATGGATGTGATTAATATGGTGATCAACTCAGACCTATTCTTAATTATACGTCTATAGCAAGGCTACTTCATAAATCTCCTGCAACTGTGAGGTCTCACTGTCTATTAGCATTGAATTTAAAGAGATAGCAGCTTAATTCTAAGCCTAAAAGACCTCGAAAATTTTAGCAGCATCATATTGACTATCCTATTAATGATAAGACTCTTAAATACTGGGCTCATTTCTCTCTAGCCTAGAGGGTTGTGATGTTTCATCGCCACTTTCCTGAGCTTCACATATCTGCTTAATCGATAGCTAACATATATAAAAATAACGGAATATCTTACAAGACAGTCAATCGCATTAAGAGAGTGATTGACTTTAATGTTCCATTTTATAAGGATAATTTAAAGTATATATTCGATTAAATGCAGAGGGCTATTACTAACAATATTAAGTTCATACACGCTGATGAGGCAGTATTCACGTTTAATACCTTCATATCAAGGTCTTGGTATAAAAGATATAGCAACATTGAAGTATATGACTAAAAGGTTAAGGTTTAAACTCATGCAATTCTTGGTGGAATAAGCGAAGATAACGGCCTCGAGACATATGTTATCCACCCTCGCTCAATAAAGACCGAATAATACATAAAGTTCTTATAATAACTCAGAGATAAGTACGCCGACTAAGAGATTATTCTGTCTGTAGAAAACTTACCTGTCCATAAAACTAAAGACACAAGGAAGGAATATGAAAGGCTAAACATAACACCTGTATTTAATGTTCCCTACAGTCCTCAGTTCAATGGTATTGAATTATATTGGGGGTTAATGAAAGGCCACTACAAGAAACTCCTACTCTATCACTTGATGCACGACCTAAAGATAGATACAGTAGATTTTATTAAGAGTGCTGCTAAGAGAGTCAGCGATGATAAAGCTAAAGTATGCGCAAGAGAAGGGAGATTGTGTATATAAATAAGTTTTAGATTTAAACGAATGAATAAGTTCACATATTAAATTTGCCCGTAAAGGGATTTGGCTTCTATTTCTTTTCTTCCTCTTAAGGCTTGCTTGGGCCAATGTTTCTTCTCTTAGTGCCAGCCCCTGCATCTATGTTCATCTCTTCTGGCTTTTATAAATCTTTGAAGAGTCTCTTCTCAATTCATGCTTTACTTGAGACTTTCTCTCTCTGTTTAATTTGCTGCGCCCTTTCATCAAGTATATAGCAGTGCCAGGTTTTTCTATAAAGTTAGAAGACTAAGCTTACTAGAGATGAATGGATGCTTTTATAGTTCCTATAGCCAGGTGTCGCTGATTTTAATTACCTGCTTCTCTTTTTCTTCAGGAGAGATGCTATAGCGTTTCTTATGAGCTTATTAAATTACTTCATTTAAGTACTCAGGTTTCAGAGTTCCAAGAACACCAAAGAAAAAGTTTCTCTCTGGCAACTTATTAGAGAGTTGCAGCTTTGATCGAAGGTAGAGAGCAACATCTGGATCACTCATAGCATCATCATAGAGGTTTGTCACTGAGATTTCAGGGTAGTTAGGTATCACGATCATTCTCATTTCATTAGACTTAAAAGCTTTTTTCTCTTCACTTAACAAAGCTTTTAAAAATGATAATTTTGTTCCCTCCTGTGTTGGCAAGAACAATCCAACTATGGTTAATAAGTTAGTTATAAGTGAAAACTTACCTTGCTATACCAAGTATCTGTAAAGATCTTCCTTACTTCTGAATTTTCCTATTAAATCTTGAGATTAAATTCTCTTCATTGCATCATTCATAGACTCCATCTTGCTTCCAGTTTCTATAAATGTTAATAAAATTTAAAATTATGGATATCCATTCTAAACTTACTAAAATTTTACTACTAAATAGGGAGATCCACTTGGAGGTCAACCTGAATCAAATAAATAGATAAAGATGGAGGAACTTTCTCCAAGTTTCAAAGTTTGACTTCCATTTTATCAAACTTTCTCAATTAAATTGCTCCTAATAATAATTAATTTAATTAGGTGGTGCTCCTAATTCATTTAAAACTTAATTAGGAAGTTAAATTAAAGTTCAAAACCGTATTAGGTGGTGCATTAAAAAAATTAAATTTTAAAACTTCCCCTCCTAAATTTACGAGAACATATTTAGGAGCACCACCAAACTCCCCAAAACACGTTTAGGTGCATTTTAATGTATAAAATGGATGAAATAATATATAAATTATCTCAAAATTTTAGAAATATAAAACTAATGTCTATCACTCTGTCCCATTAAACCTCTCTAAATCATTGAGGATATGCTCTTACTTGTATATAAAGGTAGAATTTAAACAGCTTATATAACTATTAATAGTATTTATAAAATGAGCGGAAACTTACTAAGAAAAGCGGCATTACTTGGCATTAGCCAGCAAAAACTTTCCTTCATGAATCAAAAGAAAATTGAGACTTGTGATGCATTTACCTAGTACGAACCTGAAATTCTCTAACCTTAGGTATCAGACTTTGAATAACAATTCAGTTGTAAAATAGAAATGCAGAGCTAAGAAATTCAATGCGAAGTTCCAATAAAAATGGCTGAAGAGGAGGAAGAGAAAAAAGAAATTAAAGCATTCATTTATGTGAAGAGTGTGAGAACAACTTCACTTATAAATCTGCTCTTAAGCGTCATATCTCAGAGTAGCATTCTAACAAGCCAAAGCTCTATCTTAAGCATGATAAGATAGATGGAAAATATTTTTGCCCTTATTGCAATAAACAATATAACCATTCAAGGGATTTAAAAGTTCACCTATAAAACCATCATGGCAAGAAATTTGAAGTCATAGATCCTGAGACTGGTGAGGTCTTCCTTCAAAAAAGAAAGCCAAGAGACCCTTTAGAATCCTTGGAACAAAGAGTTAAGAAAGAAAATAAGCTTATTAAAGCAGTGAGAAATCTCCCAGCTTCTGAGATAGTGAAAATCATTCTGAAGATACAAGCACTAAAGCTTCCAATTTTAAATGTAATTGACCTTAAAGAATGTAAGGAAAGTTATCTTATACTCGAGGACAAGTTTGAGAAAAAGGTCATAACTGATAAGCAGTTCGCATACAAGATTTATCCATTCAACTACTTTAAATGCGATGACAAGTATCAAATGGAATTTGTCAATGAGTACTAAGCTCTTACTAAAGCAAGGATAGACAGTGCAGATTTATAAATAAGCTCGATGCAATACTGCTTGCTCAAGATCATGTTGCTTTTCGCCTACCTCTATATTAAATGACATTAAAAGACTACATTTAAGATTAAAGAATTCCAAAATAGCCACCTCTTATTCTTACAAATGTTTGCAAAGGCATAGAAGAGTTGTACACTTTAGGATATGTTCATAAAGACTTGAAGCCTGAGAATATAATGCTTGACTTTTCACCTCTCAGAGTAGTAATAATTGATTTCAATAGATCATAAAGAGTTGAAGCTTCAGGTCTTGGCAACGTTTATGGTACTCCTGGATACTTCCCAGAAAGGGAGGACTGGAGAGATGGTGATATTAAGTGGGATGTATGGGATCTAGCAGCAATTATTGCTGAATGTGATATGCCAAGAAATGATTACTATAGTTGTAAGAGAGAGAAAGATTCAAAGCAGATAATACAGCACTATCTAGACTAGAATAAGATAAAAGGTAAAATGAAAGATATGGCTGAGCAGATTATCTTAAGACCAAACCACAGAGCAGAGCAAACAATAGAATAAATGATTAACTGGATAGGAGATATCAAATTTAGAAAATTAGCACATGATGCCAAATTATTGTTTGAGTGAATAGTAAAAATAAAACCCCTCTAATACACACTACTATACATTACATTTAAACATTAAAACCCTACATAAAACCCTATTAAAACCCTAATAAAGTATACACTAATAGTCTATTTTTATCAATCAAAAACTCAATCAAACTACTGAAAGGGTTTTGGGGTTTTGATTGCATATTTAAACTTGTGAAATGAGCACGAATTTCAAGCATTTCAACTGAATTTAGTGAGCATTGAGCAGTGACCACGATCATGACCACGCATTGCAT